>BTPG01000002.1:135212337-135469837 GCA_036245525.1 Semisulcospira habei | reverse complement strand
TGAAACAGCGAAGGCATACATGACGTCTACATGCTTGACCTCGATATTGAAATCGGCCGCGTCTCTATTTATGGTATTGAAAAATGGGGTTGTTTTTTTCACCAAAATTTTCAAGTTTTACGACTGTACAGCAAAATCGACAAACCATAGGAGTTCAACTCCAAATTAGGTCAATTGGCACTGAATGATATTTGTTCTTAAAGTGGTACAGAAAAAAACTGTTTCTTTGCAGAGATATTTGGGAAAAACGTGTGCTCCAATGTCAAACGGCCTACTGAGCCTTTACGGAGTTACTGCCACCCACAACCCAATGCGCAAAGGCCATCGGACCAACATCGGCCGCCGTTGGCCCGCGCACGGCCGTGCGTGGGCCAACGGCGGCCTACGTCGGCCCGATGGCCTTTTGCGCATTGGGAATTACTGCGCATACCTTTCACTTTTGAACAGGAACAACAGTATGATGACTGACAGCTGCATATAGCAACGTTAAGTGGGACATTGACACAACAGTCCGAAATAGCTCAGGCGGTTAAACGTCGGAGCAGGAGAGCGAAGGGAATCGCCGGATCGTGGGTTCGAATCCCGTCCCGGCCCCGGTAGCTGGACTCACAATCCAGGGGGAAAAACGGATTTGTTCAATAGCATGTCCGTTGAAAGGTCCTGGTAAATCAAAGTGGCACAGTTGGAGTGCGCCTGAGTTGATCAGTGTTCAGGTCGTACTCCAGAGGCAATAGATTTCCCTGTCCCCCATAACCCGCCCGTCAGGGCCGTCCATGATCACCTCGGTGCTGTGGACGTGTGAACTAACCAACCAACCAACATTGACACAGGAGATTAATCGACTATGACTAGTTCAAGGGCAGTGCCTGCTGCACAACTCAAGGCGCTCAACTAATAAGCCATTACCTCTTGAGCGATCATGATAAATTACATGACTTATGATACGGTGTACCCCCAGATACTGAAGCTGACAAGAGATTAGTGCTCATTTCGGCGGCTTTAAACCATATCATACTGAGGCTAAAAGCTTCAATTGTCTTGTACACTGCCATATGCAAGCTACATTATAGTACTTACAGATAAGGATATAGACCAATGGTTTTAGTTCAAGGGTAGTGCCAGAATAACTTGGCGCCTTTAAGTCAGTCAAACTTATTTCACACACTGGTGTATTCCGAATGATAAGGGTTAACTCACCAGTGCAACGGTATCATCACGTTAACGCGATAACTTACCTCAATTTGTCTTGTAAACAACCGGCCGACTGACTATTTGATTTTTAACGTCCTACAACACTATATGTGATCAAGGACGAAAACACGCAGTCTGATTTTAATAGTACATGTGGTCGGGTTCCGTTTGCAACGAACGACTCCCAACAACGAACGAGAGCGAAATCAGTCACGGCATCTACCATAATAGTCAACACTCCAAACATCTCCGGCCAACCCTCAAGAGCGCCCTGGGGCGATGCCTATGCCTCTTGGAGATGGTGGTGTGGAGTCAGTCCCAGTACGCAAAGGTTATCGGGCCGACGTCGGCCGCCGTTGGCCCGCGCACGGTTGTGCGCGCGGGCCATCGGCGGCCGACGTCGGCCCGATAGTTTTTTTTTGCGCATTGGGGTGTTGTCTGTGCTGATGTTACAAGCTGGTTGTCCACTGTGATATTTCAGTCGCTCTCGTTTGCTGTGTGAAGTCGTTCGTTACAAACGAAACCTCGCGAATGTTAGACACGTACGCTTCGCACGTCGGAAGAAATAAATGAAGTGTTTATCACAGCTATCAGTGTCGCGGGAATGTTGGCGTGGGCAACGACTGCTGAACCCAAGGCCGCGGTGAGTCTGCAGCTGGTGAGTCAAAGCCGCCGAAATGCCGGAGCAACGACTGACCGTCAGAGAAGCAGGGAAAGGTGGAGGGGGTGGGGGGGGGGGGCGGATTTACGATGCCTGCACTGACTTCACTGACAGACGTACTTTTGCTGAAGAATACAGTGTTGCTGCCCTTTTCCCGCCCCCGCCCACTTCCCAACACAAACAGGGACAGATCTGGGCTGGGGGTGGGGGAGAGGGGTTCCAGACCCCCCGGCCCAAAATTCTTTAAAATGCTAAAACAAAGTCTCTTTTTGGGGTGTTTGGAACCCCTCCCCTTCCTCTGCCCCGTTGTATGTTATTTTGGCCGAAATGACTGAAGAGAGTCTTTCATGACACGGCGCACGCGCCTCCCCCCCCCCCCCCGACCCCCGCCCCGCCTCCGCGCACCCCACTCCGAAGCAAGGTCTAGCGCCGGGGAGGCCTTTTGTATGAGGTTGAAGGTCCCAAACAAAAAGTTGGAACCCCTCCTCCGACGTAACTGATCTGCCCCTGACAAACCGCAGAGCGCACCGCGCACGCACTCCACACTATGATACGGTCAGTGTCACAGTGGCCTCCATGGCTACAACCACCGCCACCACCCGGCCCACACCACATCTATTGTAATTATAGTTTGAAGTGCGGTTCATCCTTCTTGCGTCGCAGTGTCAAAACGCAGTTTCTTAAAGGCACACACGCAATACGAGGTCAGTCTGACCTTGTTTCTGTTGACAGTAAGTTGCTGACACTGAAGTTGTTTCCGATGTCGGCGATGGTGTTCCCGTTTAGCCTCGTAACTTACAAATTCAGTTGTGGTTCCGAGGAAAACGGGAAAAAAAGTTTATATTTTCAAGTGGTCAGAATAAGTGAGGTTCTTTTCCACATTATTTTATAATCATTATCGCTGAAGCTACATGCTCCGGGGGTCGTTAGGAAATAGAAAAATATAGTCAAGGGAGACACTGACCCGAATCAAAAAAATTGATTTCGCACGAGACGTCAGTTACGAGGATGCACGCGAGCACAGTCGCTGATACTAGCATCTCCTTCACTGCCGAGGAAATTTTAACATGATCCATCTGCAAGAGGCATAGATCCTCATGAGCCCCCGCAGTCGCGGGGGCTCATGAGGATCCATGCCTCTTTCTGGGACTGACCAATTTGTAGCGACCAATTTCATCGATGGTTGTTGCTTTTGGTCGTTGAATAAACACAGATTTTATAAACTAAATATGGGCCCACCGGCAGGGAAGGGGTTAATTGAACCCCGTGCCTGAGCACTACTAGTGATACTGCTCAGCGGAAAAGGCGCAGCTGTTAAACTAACATCAGGAAAAATCTGCGTATACCGCCCTTCAGTTTAAAGTGGAAGTGGCCTGCTGCCGTGGCACTGTAAACTAAAGATGGGATTTCGAAGTGAGTTCAACACCAATGTTTTCTGCTTTACCTTTCATAATAGTTGCTTGAAATATTTGCTGTCAGTTCTGTGTTACTTTCGTTTGTTACTGCAAGACCCCAGGCTTCACTCCCCCCCCCCCCCCACCCCAACACACACGCTTCTCCGTTACTGCAAGACTCCAGGCTTTACCCCCTCTCCCTCCCCAACGGTTCCCCATCGATCCCCGCTCCAATGCCACACTCCGCCCTCGATTCCGATTCAGAAAACTATATTGTCACTGAGTTCACTTCTAAATATTTGATTAGGTTCTTTTTTGTTTTTCCTTTTTTTTCCTTTTTTTCAATTTTTTTTTTTTTGGGGGGGGGTGGAGGGGGGGAGGGGGGGGGTGCGGGGGAGGGCGATCCAAGACACATATAACAAAACTAAGTCTCCCATTCACTCGACTCGATGTTCCATATGCAGCTGCAACCCATCCACGGTTAGTTTTCCACCCTGACGTAGCCGCGGATGAGGCCTCAGCCGGTTTGATTATTTGTTTTTTACATATTATCTTTTCTATTATTTGTTAAAATGTACTTATTTATTATTTATTTTAATTATTTTCATTTATTTACTTTTTACTTATTTATTTATATTTTATATTTTTAACATTATTATTACATGCGGGGGGGGGGGGGGGTGGGCGAGGAGGGGTGGTGGGGTCTAGTCTAGTCCAGTTGAACTACGAGCTAACCTTAAAGCGATTCTCCCCAGGTTTAATCATCTCAACACAGTCGGAAAACTGTCTGCAACAGACTAATACTGCTGACAGTATTATGTATGGGTCCTTTGTGTACTAACTTAGAGCTTTATGATGTAAATACAATGCCAAATGTCGAAATTCATCGTTTGATGGGTGTGTTGTTTTTGTACCCGAGAGTGCAAATTATTGTCTGCATCGGCCTCGTTTTGAATTTGTGCATATTAACTAGCCTACGTCACAACTGAAGGCAGAACCCGATCAATCGATACTGCAGACGACGGAGGCGGTCATCGTTGTCGAGTGGGTACACACGCGTCAGTGTAGACATGTACTGATGTTCTCCGGCATCCCTTTGACATAATTTTCCAGGAGAATGTAAAATAAATTTTCCACTTATTCGCTATGCTGTCAAAATCAATGCGGGTTCCGCTTGACCTGCTACCCTGCGTAACGGGCAATCGTGCTGTGGGCGTGGCTTCAAGTTCTTCGACTCGGTCTCCGCGCCAAGCCGGCGACTGAGCCAGCGTCACGAAATATAACAGTGGTATTTCACCCACTTATACCCATTTCTGCATTGAGTAGTCACACACATCGAAGTCTACGTAACTGAAAGCATCTCTGGAAACGACAAATGCACCATCGCAGCAGAAACACTACCTCTGTGAATCGAGTGAATGAGAGCCCGCACAGACAAAAACGTGTCACGACCATCGATGTCGGCAGCCAGTGCCGAAATTTTGACACACAGGCCGTAGTTGTCTGATCCTTGCAGCATAAAATCTGATGAACTAGCTCGTAACTTCATGATAAAACAGGTTTAAAATCTTGCAAAATCAGTAAGAGATAAATTCTACTGAAGATCATGAATTCTCAGTCTAGTGCTCGTGAAACTACAGGAAGATCGACAAAGATCGTAACCGGATTACTTACTGTTTCACATAGCAAGAAAGCGACAAATTCCGGATGGGCGGTCAAGCCAAGCTCTATATTCCCTTGTCCAATGTCATTTCTACTTAGGGGTATCTTGTCTCTCTTTCTCTTTCTTCTCTTCAATTACGAGTCTGTCATTGTCGGCCGGCGCGAGTCGACCGATACTTTCTTTTTTTCTTCGCTGGTTCCGGCATCCGACATCTTGTCTCTGATTGGTTATAATTATGCAGATGACCTAAGGTCGTATAGAATAGTTATGACGTCAGCTACCTGATCGTCTATTGGAAGCAATCTTTTGACCGGGTCCAGCCGCACGATTCCGGTGGCCTCTTTCGCTTTGAACGGCCGAAAGAAAGCATTTGGTGGGACAATAACTGTGGTCACAGTCTAAGTGGGTATGTATACTGAAGCCCAGTAAAAGCTTTTTGCGAACTGAAGCATTAAAAAAGGTCGGTCGTGCCCCTTTAAACGCACATTCAGCGGCCTCAATATGGGCAAATTCACGAGGTCACTACTGAATTTGGCACAGCAATTTTGCGTGAATAGACTGAGAAACACGCCAACCTGACGTAACTCACGCCACTGACCAACACTGGCACACTTGTTGTCTCTCTCGATTCGTTACGGCTGTCGCGAATCGAGGCCGGACTACAACACGTGTGCATTCCGGGTCATGACTTACGCCTGTGTGGTCGATCTGGCCCATGTCGATATGGCGTGAGCCACTCAAGATGACCCCGTTTCAAGTTCATTCGGGCGTGTTACGCCGGCAAAGAAATAAACTGAATTAGTATAATAGTAAATGCACCGACCCAATGCCCCTCAAAAGGTTATCGGGCGGACGGTTGCCATGCAGTTGGCCCGCGCACGGCCGTGCGCGGGCCGCCAACGGCAAGCAACGTCTGCCCGATAACCTTTTGCGGACATGTAGTTATTTTTCAGGTCTTTGTTTGCTTATCTTGAAACGTCCTCTCTGTTCTCCCCACAGAGTTTTCTTCCCAAGACGCGGATCGTGACGGACTAACTGCCGCTCACAGCGGTCTGCAGACTAAGTGGCTGGACCTGCTCCCTGCGCAGGTCACCGCGCAGATCGCACTTGCCAGACGCCACGCCGTCCCGTTTATGCCCCCTGACGTGACGCCTGAGATGCTGTCAGCCCCGAATGCCATGGAACCGTCTATGAACCAAATACAGATAGTCTGTGTGAGTAATTCATGAAACTCGGACCTGTAGGATAAGTGATGTGATATAAATCAGTCATTGCCGCTAAAATACGCCAGAATGATCCTTACGCCACATCAGCTGGCGTAGGCAGCAACGCCAGGCACGGACAACAAACAAACAAACAAACAAACAAACAAGCGGCTCCACATTTCATTTGTGTCTAATAAGGACGTCTCCCGGTTACCACGATAATTATATTAACACGTTCCGGCAGTGCCAGTTGACGCTGACTGTGTCTGTTCATTCAATGACTTTATTAATTCAACACGCAAAACAACCCACCCCAACAACGACTCATATGTCCCAAGAAAATAGATTTATAGTGGTGTTAGCAAGAGGTAAAGATCCCCATGAGCCCCACCAACTGCGGGGGATCATGAGGATCTATACGTCTTGCCCGGTTGGGTGGACGGTGTTCAAGCTTTCAGCAAAAGCCAGCGGTACATATATACTAATGGTCACAACTTAAGGGCCACTTTTTTATCGCAGACGCACCGACAACACCACGCACATAATGTAACAATACGTTGAGTCAGTAATTTGCTAATTTATTCAGTAACAATTTTATTTAAGTTTTGAGTAAATCAAGCAATTGTAACAACAGCAGTACGTTAGAATGTTCACCCACCTCTCATTTGAAAAGTCACACAAGACTGGTCCAGTCAGTATCGAGTGTACCCACCGTTTGCAGCCAAGCATTCAATGCAGCGTTGACGCATGGAGTTCACCAGGGTTCGGAGACAAGTTGTGGGATCGCTTCCAACTCTTGATGCAGGTACTGAGTCAGCTGGGGGATGCCTTGAGGTGGGGGTGGTTGCTGACTACACGTTGCCCCATCACGTCCCAGAGGTGTTCGATGGGAGCCAGATTATATGAACGAGCTGGCCACTCCATCCTCATGATGCCCCGTTGCTCAAGATACTCATCCACCACACGGGCGCGATGAGATCGAGCGTTGTCGTCCAGCAGAACAGCATTGTCGCCTATGGCTTGGAGAGCTGGCTGGATTATGGGCTGCACAATCTCGCCCCGATAGCGCAGTCCAGTCAGGGTGCCTCGGATGACTTGGAGAGGGGTCCTGCCTTCCCTGCTGAAGCCTGCTCAGAACTTGACTGAGCCTAATCCGTAGCGATCTACCTCTTGGACGCATCCATCCGTGAATCGCTCGCCGTGGCGTCTCCAGACCCTCACCCTGCCGTCGTTGAAGGACACAGTGAACCGTGACTCATTAGTAAACAGAACCTGAGTCCACTGGAGTCTGTTCCACCTCACATGTTGACGACACCAGGCAACCCGGGCTCTGCGATGAGCTGGAGTGAGGGGTATTTTCACTGCTGCTCTGCATGAAGCCAGGCCAATTTCGCGCATACGTCTGCAGACTGTGCTTCTGCTGACATTAACGTTTGCAGCTTGCATCAGTTGACGTCGCAGAGTGGCTGACGTGACAGTTCGGTCGCGCAGAGCCGCCACACAGAGGTATCTGTCCTCGATTCTGCTGGTGTAGCGCGGGCGACCTGAGCAGAGTCATCGTTCTGCCCTTCCAGTTTCTTGGAATCGTGCAGCAGCCTCTGGATCACTGAATGGGACACCCCAAGACGTCTCCCAATTTCTCGTCCGGAAATTCCATCCTGCAGCCATGCTAGCGCCCGGCCTTGATCTACTGGCGTTAGGCTTCGTCGTGGTGGCATGGTTAGGAAAGTGACAATTATGCCCCTACTGTACCATTATTTGTAGCGAAACAGAAGTGCTCAGTGTTCACGACTGACCCCTTTAGCACGTGTATTACCGAGTTTTTCCACCTGCCTGCCTTTGGTACGCTTGCCAATATCGCACAGCTTTTCACAAAAAAATGACAATGTTTCACGTGCATTTGACACTTTCGTGGAAATTGATGAATTATTGTTCCCTGTACAGTGGACTGTCTCAGGTCAACTTTTAACCCATTTGGATCGAAAGAACATTGTATTTTATAGCGTACTTGCGACGACAAACAATGACACACAAAAAGTGGGGTGGCCCTTAAGTTTTGACCATTAGTATATAATATGCAGCGTGATAACGGTATTCCTGACTCCTGAATTTTTTTCTTCTTTTTCTCTCTCCAGAAATGCATTGATATTGCCATGACCCTCAAAGACTACGATACCGCAGCTTCGTTGATTTTTGTCGTGGACAGGGCACAATACAGGTAATTAGGTCACAGATGTACACACCTGGATCTACAATGTACTCCAGCCTGCTTTACCTGTAGGTGGTGTAGCACCCTTACGCACTATCAACCCGGGGTTACTTTGGTATACGCCAAAGACACATTGACGTGATGATTTTTAGTCCATTCAGCCCTGACGCACTACAGCAGGAGATGGGTCGACCATGATAATTCAAGGTGCAACTGGTGCATAGTCATTAGATGACGCCTGAAAAATTTGGGAAATATGGCCGTCGGGCTGAATGAGTTAGGGGAATATCAAGCCGCCTAAACGACTTTTCCGTTACATAGACCCTGAGTGACTTTATCGCACGCCATAATAAGTTAGGGGAATATCAAGCCGCCTAAACGACTTTTCCGTTACATAGACCCTGAGTGACTTTATCGCACGCCATAATAAGTTAGGGGAATATCAAGCCGCCTAAACGACTTTTCCGTTACATAGACCCTGAGTGACTTTATCGCACGCCATAATAAGTTAGGGGAATATCAAGCCGCCTAAACGACTTTTCCGTTACATAGACCCTGAGTGACTTTATCGCACGCCATAATAAGTTAGGGGAATATCAAGCCGCCTAAACGACTTTTCCGTTACATAGACCCTGAGTGACTTTATCGCACGCCATAATAAGTTAGGGGAATATCAAGCCGCCTAAACGACTTTTCCGTTACATAGACCCTGAGTGACTTTATCGCACGCCATAATAAGTTAGGGGAATATCAAGCCGCCTAAACGACTTTTCCGTTACATAGACCCTGAGTGACTTTATCGCACGCCATAATAAGTTAGGGGAATATCAAGCCGCCTAAACGACTTTTCCGTTACATAGACCCTGAGTGACTTTATCGCACGCCATAATAAGTTAGGGGAATATCAAGCCGCCTAAACGACTTTTCCGTTACATAGACCCTGAGTGACTTTATCGCACGTCATAATAAGTTATGCTGTAGGTGCATTCGTCCGTGATGGATAATTCAGAAATGCGCTGGTCTGTGATTTTTGAACCCCTTCTGGTCTGATGCCTGAAGGTGCAAAATCACAGACCCGCTCACACGGCCCGAAACCATAAGTCCAACATTATAGACCAGCACACAAGTTCTTACTTTCACGCAGATTTGGGCAGTCCAAACCGTTACTGCGTGTGGTGTCTGAGATACACAGGCTGAGCCCGGACACGACCATCGCCCCGCAGGTCATACTGCGTCAAGCAAGGGTCATGAAAGATGAAGGGGATCTCAATGGCGCCATGAAGATCCTCTTGTCCATCGTCAATAAAGGTAATATTACTCGCTGCTTATACATACCCACCGCCTCCTGGATACGCCCCCTTGGCTGCTAACTGACGACACCGTTCGGCGTAAAAGGCGCGTAAATATATACAATAAAAATATTCGTTTTTCCGCCGAGCGGTATCGTCAGTGGCAACCAAAGGTATCGCCTGTAGCAGCCAAACGTTGTCATAAGCAGTCAAACGTATCGTGATTGGCAACCAAATGACTTGTATCGTCTTTAGCAGCCAAACGTTGTCATTAGCAGTCAAACGTATCGTGACTGGCAACCAAAGGTATCGTTTGTAACAGCCAAACGTTGTCATAAGCAGTCAAACGTATCTGGTTGGCAGCCAAAGGTATCGTCTGTAGAAGCCAAACGTTTCGTCAGTAGTAGCCAAAGGTATCGTCAGCAGCAACCAAAAGTGTGGTCAGTAGAACCAGAGGCATCGTCAGTAGCTATAAAACGTATCGTCGGTAGCAGCCAAACGTTGTCATAAGCAGCCAAACGTATCGTGATTGGCAACCAAAGGTATCGTCTGTAGCAGCGAAACGTTGTCATAAGCAGTCAAACGTATCGTGATTGGCAACCAAAAGTATCGTCTTAGCAGCTAAACGCTGTCATAAGCAGTCAAACGTATCGTGATTGGCAGCCAATG
Source organism: Semisulcospira habei (assembly GCA_036245525.1). Lineage (NCBI taxonomy): Eukaryota > Metazoa > Mollusca > Gastropoda > Semisulcospiridae > Semisulcospira > Semisulcospira habei. Next base: position 135,459,556 of record BTPG01000002.1, on the reverse strand, counting down.
GTATCGTCTGTAGCAGCCAAACGTATAGTTAGTAGTAGCCAAAATTATCGTCAGTAGCAACCCAAAATATCATCAGTAGCAATCAAAAGTGTGGTCAGTAGAACCATAAGCATCGTTAGTAGATGCCAAACGTATCGTCGGTAGCAGCCAAAGAAATCTTTAGTCGCAGCCAAAGGTATCGTCAGTAGCAGCCAAAAGTATCAGCAACAGGAGCCAAAGGGTTTAGACACCGGGCCCAAATATGGAAATTCCCTAATTTTGAGCCTGTCCTCTGCAGACTGTACATCACAGTTTGGAAGACAGGTTGGCCACGGTATTTCAAGAGTAATACCAAAATAGCTTCCCGGTAAGTGAAGGTCCACGGGCCGACGACGGCCGCAGTGGGCCTGCGCATAGCTATGCATGGGCGCACAGCGGCCGAAGTCAGCCTGAAGACCTTTTGCTTCTGGGGTTGGCGCCTAGAGGTGCCGTGCTAGTCCGGAACCATCCTTGAATCATCATGGTCCATTCGTATCGTCGTGTGATGTGTCAGGGTTCAACAGGTTAACCCAATTAGCACCAAGTCCACAGTGCCTAAATTTTGAAGGGTCACTTAACAAGTATGTACCATTTGCAGGAGATGGACGGACCATGATAATTCAAGGGTAGTGCCAGATTTAGCTTGGCGCCTGAAGGCGCCAAGTTAATCTGGCACTACCCTTGAATTATCATGGTCCGTCCGTCTCCTGCTGTAGGGTGTTGGGGCTAAATGGGTTAAGGTTTATAATGACATTTTCTTCAGAATTGGGAAAAATTGAATTGATTTTTGTGGCTGGTTACATAACCCTATTTTAAGTCAGTATTCCTACATATTCTATATTTAACATAAAATTGGTCCAACGTAGTCTATGTGGGGACTATCTTCAAATAATTATATACCTACATTCTCATACGCAGAGATGAATTCAATATTACATTTTTTCTTAAGCATTAATGCTGGTAACTAGGGTTAACTACTTCGAGACGTGCATACGGATAGGCGGACAAGAAAAAGAGCAGCACGTCTCGAAACAACCAATGAAGTTTTTTGTTGCAGAGCGGAAGTGGGAGTACCAGGACGACCAGCAATATGAAGACACCAAAGCCGCATGTTTGCACGTCGAAGGGCAGATCTATCACAACCTAGGTATGTGGTGTACATGCAGGTGGGCAGTAGGGCGGGAAGGGGGGGGGGGGGCTCGTGTTGTTGGGGCAGCGCGTGTGTGTGTTTGAGGGGGGGGGGGGGAAGGGGGAATATGGGATGGTGTGCGGTGTTTTTTTTTGTTTTTTTTTTAACCCGAGATACAGAACATAGTTTACCACTAAATAACTGATTTAGCACAGAGGTCATAAATTCCCAAAGTGAGACTTATCCTGTGAAAAACTGTATAAGACTTTGGGATATAGATCGACCGCGATGCTTCACGGGTAGTTCAGGCGTCACAAGAGTTGTCAGCCTCATTTCGTGTCTCTGTAGCATTGTCTGCTTCGAGTACTCTCTTCAACCCCTTCACTGCCAGATTGTGTTTCTGAAATATTGATCATTTCCGCACCGAAGAGCACAAACCATCCCAGAAAAGACTTACAGTGACGTCAACAAGAGGCAAACTGCGGGGGCTCATCAGGATCTTAGTCTCCTGAAGTTCGGCAGTCAAATGTTAACTCATTGGAGACGTGCCGTATACGAATACGCGGCTATTCGCCGCGTATTCGTAACCGGCACGTCTACAATGAGTTAAACAATACACACACGGTGAGTGTATACAATATTTGTCCATGTGATTGTTGACAGGGTTGTGGCGAGAGGCGGTTCCACCTCTGGTGCAGGCCGTGAGGATCTTCCGTCACGTGCAGGACAAGAAAGGCATCAGCTCCTGCCTCACCGTCCTCTCGCGGTGCCTGCCAAGACTGGACCCCCACGACTATCAACACATTAGACGGTACTGGCACAATACCCTATGTTCACGTACTGTCATCGGTACTGAGAACATGCACACGTGGGTTATGATAAATCTGAACAAGCAGAAAATGCAATAATCCTCCGTGTGCATGCAACCATGCACCGTACATGTACACTAATGTAAACTGTAAACCGGTAGCTGCGTGCGGAGGGGGGATGTGATAAAACTGAACAAGCAGTCGTCTATTGTTTAAACCCCCCCCCCCTCCCCCACCGGAGGTGGGGGGAGGGGTTGGGGGGGGGGAAGGGTTGAACAAGAGACGACTTCCGGAAATCAGAAGTAGGTCAGAATTGCACGTGTTGCGACGAAAACAGTAAATTAAAAGCCCGGACAGACATGCGATATATCGCATGCTTGTCCAGCCTTATTAATCCGCCGTTTTCGTCGAAACACATGCAGTTTTGATCAAGTCTCATTTCAGAGCGTCTGTTGTTTTCTGTACTTGTTCTGGGAATAATTCTGTATTTGACACGACGTTCTCAGTGGCGCAGGATTTGTCCATGATTTCTGAAACGTGTCTCTGCCTTTGTTTGTTCTTTCTTTGTATGTCCATGCATTTTACACGCATAGCAGTCACCGGTTCCGTCCGGATTTTGCAGGACATACCCAGACGTGTTTCAGTCTGACCACCCGTTCTATGAGGGCTACCTTCAGGGTATGGATGCTGTCCGCTTTGTGGAACACATTGAGGCCAGGTTCTTTGCTGCCAAACATCAGGTAGACATGCATGTTCACATGGACTGACAGACGTTTTGCCGTTGTTCAGTCTTGTCGCGGGCTGGCGATATGGTGGCATATCTGGTAAAGGTATCGAACCGTTGGTTTGTGTGTTTATCCAGAACTGAGCGATTTAGGTGTATTGGTGTGTATGCTGCATCTATCAACGCTAGCCTTTAGTGAACCCATTCGAGACGTGCCGCATCCGGATACGCGGTATACAGCCGCGTATCCGGATGCAGCACGTCTCGAATGAGTTAATCCATGGCCTGTAGTTCATCTGCTGAAGCTCTGTGTTACAATCCTCTGTTCTAGCTCGTAGCCGACGAGTCTCTGCTGATGTTCGCTGCCCTCCAGCATGACGTGAACCTTCAGAGCCGGTATCTGCGCACTATCCTGGACGAGGTGAAGAGAAGCCTGGCCGGACACCGGGCGGTGCAGAACCTCAACAGTGTGGAAGCCTTCGTAGAGTTCGTGCGAGGTGTGTTCATGGTCAGCCTGGTCCTCAGCTACTCTGGTTTTCGTGAGGACAGGAACGGATCCCGCTACTTCGAGAAGCTAAGCATGGAGCTGTATCATTTCATGGTCTCTCGCCCCGGCAGCGAAGGTGACAACGAGCCTTCAGGTTCCTTGAAACAGACTGTGTATTCCGTGTCTCTCATGAATCAGGCGCTGGCACTCCTCGGGTTACCCCAGTTGGAAGGAACAGGAGAATTCCAAATGAAAGAGGCAAGCTTGGACCCGAGAAATATTTCTGAAAAAGAGCGGAATGAAGCCGCTGAAGTCTCATCAGGCAATATCACCCAGGTCCGTTTGACTGGAGAAGGAAACACACAGCAGATAGGTCCAGAGGGACCAAAAGGTCCAGACGAAAGCAAGCCTTCCTGCTCCAGTTCTGAATCAGCTGTGTATCTTTCACAACGTGATGTTCAGCCACTCACTCCTCAGAGCAATGACTTGTCAGCAGAGTCACCAAAAGAACGTACCCCGACATCGAAACACCCCAATCCGTTGCAACAGAAAGCGGGTACCTTTCCAGCCTCATCACCCAAAAGACTCGGGCGACAGAACAATTCTGACGCTATCGGAGGGACTGACGCCGGCCCGAGGACCTTTGGCTCACTGGGGAGAAAGTGCGTGGGCCTCCCCATGACGCTGGAGGAACTGAGAGCCTCCACATGCCCGGCTCTGTCATTTGAAGCCAGAAATATGCTGTCTGAAGAGGAGGAGGTGCACGACCAACTGGAAATTAACGACATGGAGCTAGAAGCTCTGACGGTGTCCTCGAAAACTTTCTCATCTTCGTCTGGGTTCGGCGCCAACAGCGATCTCTCTGCTGGCTGGGACGTGATATCAGAGTTTCAGCCTTCCAATGACCGCAGAGTTTCAGAAAAGGAGCACGCAAAAAGCAGACTCCACCCAGAAGTGACCGAAACAAACGGCCTGAATGTAGCTGACAAAATAAAGAAAGTAATTATCACTGACGGCATAATCAGTGCAGAGTTAAATAATGCAGGGAGTCAACTGTCTTCAGGTGACATCAAGGATGGAGCTCCCGAAGCTACCGCCAGTTCGTGTCAAAATCTAGATGATATCGAAGTTCCGAACGGGCACCTTTCTTCCAAAGGTGCAGCTTCAGAGGACACAGAACACTCAAAATCCGACAGTCACAGAGAACCCACTGAAGCAGAGAGCGAAGTCTCTACGGTGGACTTAAATAAAAGCACGGTGTCTTCAGGCCCCAGTTTTTCAAATTCTTCCTCCTTCTCCTTGGTCGACTTGAACGCGACCACAAAGTCTTCAACCCCCAACAGTTCAGGATCCTCGGCGTCGCCTTTAATGGATCTCTCATCTTCTGCCTCTGCAGGACTCATGCAAGACCTCAACCTCGGGCAGTGTTGCGTGGAGACGAAAGATCCACAAGAGTTTCTGGCCAACTGGACGCCTTCAGCCGACAACAGCGTACTTAGTGAGTATTTAACCTTTGGCTGCCGATAGTGCTTTTTGATGTGATTCCAGCTGTCGACAGCCACTTGTAAAGTGTTAACCCCTTAACTGTGGTAACAAGGCAAACAACACCCAACTGCAAGATACATAGATCCTAAACAGGGGCGGATCAGTTACGTCTCGGATGGGGGGTGGGGTGGAGGGGTACATCTTTTTTGTCTGGGACCTTCAACCAGACGAAAACAAGGCCTCCAAACGCCACTGCTTCACAGTGGCCGACAAATGAAAAGGCAAAAAAAAAAAAGGGTGTGTGTGTGTGGGGTGGGGGGGGGGGAGGAGGGGAGTGGGGGGGGGGCGGCGTAGGGGAGGGGGTGGGGTGGGGTGACGATCCTACATGACAGATTAGCAGATAGATCAACCATTTTAGATCAACCATTTTAGTTCAAGGGTGGTGCCTGAATAGCTTGGCGTCTCAGGCATGAAGCTATTCTGGCACCATACTTGAACTGTCATAATCATTTCTGTGTCAGACCTGGCAGTTCCCGCTAAAACGTGACATAAATTCTTATGAGTCCTTGCAGTTGCATATTGCGGGGGGGGGGGGGGGGGGGGGAGCGGGGGGCAAGCGTGAGAACGTATTGCACCTTCTCACCACCCACCGAAATTTCGGGGGGGGGGGAGGGGGGGGGGGGGTTCCAAACTCCAAAGGGGCTGTGGCTCTTGCTAACACCACTTTGTATCCACGTTCCTTGACGGCTGTGGCTCTTGCTAACACCACTTTGTATCCACGTTCCTTGACGGCTGTGACTCTTGCTAACACCACTTTGTATCCACGTTCCTTGACGGCTGTGGCTCTTGCTAACACCACTTTGTATCCACGTTCCTTGACGGCTAGGGCTCTTGCTAACACCACTTTGTATCCACGTTCCTTGACGGCTAGGGCTCTTGCTAACACCACTTTGTATCCACGTTCCTTGGCGGCTAGGGCTCTTGCTAACACCACTTTGTATCCACGTTCCTTGACGGCTGTGGCTCTTGCTAACACCACTTTGTATCCACGTTTCTTGACGGCTAGGGCTCTTGCTAACACCACTTTGTATCCACGTTCCTTGGCGGCTAGGGCTCTTGCTAACACCACTTTGTATCCACGTTCCTTGACGGCTGTGGCTTTTGCTAACACCACTTTGTATCCACGTTCCTTGACGGCTAGGGCTCTTGCTAACACCACTTTGTATCCACGTTCCTTGACGGCTGTGGCTCTTGCTAACACCACTTTGTATCCACGTTCCTTGACGGCTGTGGCTCTTGCTAACACCACTTTGTATCCACGTTCCTTGACGGCTAGGGCTCTTGCTAACACCACTTTGTATCCACGTTCCTTGACGGCTAGGGCTCTTGCTAACACCACTTTGTATCCACGTTCCTTGACGGCTAGGGCTCTTGCTAACACCACTTTGTATCCACGTTCCTTGACGGCTGTGGCTCTTGCTAACACCACTTTGTATCCACGTTCCTTGACGGCTAGGGCTCTTGCTAACACCACTTTGTATCCACGTTCCTTGACGGCTAGGGCTCTTGCTAACACCACTTTGTATCCACGTTCCTTGACGGCTAGGGCTCTTGCTAACACCACTTTGTATCCACGTTCCTTGACGGCTAGGGCTCTTGCTAACACCACTTTGTATCCACGTTCCTTGACGGCTAGGGCTCTTGCTAACACCACTTTGTATCCACGTTCCTTGACGGCTAGGGCTCTTGCTAACACCACTTTGTATCCACGTTCCTTGACGGCTAGGGCTCTTGCTAACACCACTTTGTATCCACGTTCCTTGACGGCTGTGGCTCTTGCTAACACCACTTTGTATCCACGTTCCTTGACGGCTGTGGCTCTTGCTAACACCACTTTGTATCCACGTTCCTTGACGGCTAGGGCTCTTGCTAACACCACTTTGTATCCACGTTCCTTGGCGGCTAGGGCTCTTGCTAACACCACTTTGTATCCACGTTCCTTGACGGCTGTGGCTCTTGCTAACACCACTTTGTATCCACGTTCCTTGACGGCTAGGGCTCTTGCTAACACCACTTTGTATCCACGTTCCTTGACGGCTGTGGCTCTTGCTAACACCACTTTGTATCCATGTTCCTTGACGGCTAGGGCTCTTGCTAACACCACTTTGTATCCACGTTCCTTGACGGCTGTGGCTCTTGCTAACACCACTTTGTATCCACGTTCCTTGACGGCTAGGGCTCTTGCTAACACCACTTTGTATCCACGTTCCTTGACGGCTAGGGCACTTGCTAACACCACTTTGTATCCACGTTCCTTGACGGCTAGGGCTCTTGCTAACACCACTTTGTATCCACGTTCCTTGACGGCTGTGGCTCTTGCTAACACCACTTTGTATCCACGTTCCTTGACGGCTAGGGCTCTTGCTAACACCACTTTGTATCCACGTTCCTTGACGGCTAGGGCTCTTGCTAACACCACTTTGTATCCACGTTCCTTGGCGGCTAGGGCTCTTGCTAACACCACTTTGTATCCACGTTCCTTGACGGCTGTGGCTCTTGCTAACACCACTTTGTATCCACGTTCCTTGACGGCTAGGGCTCTTAAGTTAACAAAGATTTCAGACATCATATCAGTCTGGCCTGCACCAAAGTCATAGCGTTGTGATTATCCTAGCGTGTTGTACCTTCGTCTTGCAGGCTCTATTTCAACAGTGCTGGTTCTCCAGTCGACATAGGTCTTGCTTTTGTTTGTCAACCCAAAGATAACATTGAATCTTGCAGACGAAAAGAACCCCCCCCCCCCCCCCAAAAAAAAAAAAAAAAAAAAAAAAAAAAAAACATTCTTTTCTTGAACTCTGCAGGAGCTGTATTGAAGACATTCAACCCAGAGACAGGAAAATGGTCTCCCCAACACACCTTGGCTCACGTTGGACCCAAACTACAGACGGACAAGAAAGGGGCTTTCAGGGACGCTTTCCATATCAACATTTTGCACCAGGACGAGCCGCTAGGCAGGTGCGGTTGTACTTAACTCATTACATCCTCAGGCTGAATTTTGTTAAAGTTGCTTATTGTCGTATGAAGGCTACCTGACAGATTAGGAGATAGATCAACCATTTTAGTTCAAGGGTGGTGCCACAATAGCTTGGCGCCTCAGGCTGAATTTTGATTTTGTTAAAGTTGCTTATTGTCGTATGAAGGCTACCTGACAGATTAGGAGATAGATCAACCATTTTAGTTCAAGGGTGGTGCCACAATAGCTTGGCGCCTCAGGCTGAATTTTGATTTTGTTAAAGTTGCTTATTGTCGTATGAAGGCTACCTGACAGATTAGGAGATAGATCAACCATTTTAGTTCAAGGGTGGTGCCACAATAGCTTGGCGCCTCAGGCTGAATTTTGATTTTGTTAAAGTTGCTTATTGTCGTATGAAGGCTACCTGACAGATTAGGAGATAGATCAACCATTTTAGTTCAAGGGTGGTGCCACAATAGCTTGGCGCCTCAGGCTGAATTTTGATTTTGTTAAAGTTGCTTATTGTCGTATGAAGGCTACCTGACACTTTGATTAGGAGATAGATCAACCATTTTAGTTCAAGGGTGGTGCCACAATAGCTTGGCGCCTCAGGCTGAATTTTGATTTTGTTAAAGTTGCTTATTGTCGTATGAAGGCTACCTGACAGATTAGGAGATAGATCAACCATTTTAGTTCAAGGGTGGTGCCACAATAGCTTGGCGCCTCAGGCTGAATTTTGATTTTGTTAAAGTTGCTTATTGTCCTATGAAGGCTACCTGACAGATTAGGAGATAGATCAACCATTTTAGTTCAAGGGTGGTGCCACAATAGCTTGGCGCCTCAGGCGCCAAGCTATTCTGGCACCACCCTTAAACTATCCTAGACAAATGTATTTCAAGCCAGAGTGTATGAGGATGAAAAGCGTTAAGTTACTGATGGCCATGGTGATAGCGATGGATGATAATGATGGTGACGACGAATTTAACCCCTTCACTGCAAAAAAAAAGACTACCACACAACTGCGTCCAGCGGCACCACTGCTGGTACACAGACAAGCGACAGCCAAATGCAAAGGGCATAGATCTTCATCGGCCCCGCAATTGATACCTATAGGAGATTATAAGTTGTTTTAGTCCCTACGTCACACGCCCAGTCTCTTTAGCGCAAACCGTACCATGTGACCGTGATACAAAGACCTTGTTTTCATCTACGTCACACGCCCAGTCTCTTTAGCGCAAACCGTATCATGTGACCGTGATACAAAGACCCTTGTTTTCATCTACGTCACACGACCAGTCGCTTTAGCGCAAACCGTACCATGTGACCGTGATACAAAAACCCTTGTAGTGACAAATGGCGGGGTTTTTGTAACCCTCTTTCTGACGCGTCTTGGACGTCAGTCTGTTCGAAACAACAGACACACTACTGGAGACGGCAACGTCATGAAAGATTTTAAATTACGTCATAAGTCTATTATGTATAAATGTATTTTTCTTTGACGTCAGTCATGTCTAGCGTGATCCAGGTCGGCAGATTTCTTCTTGATTTCTTTAACGAAAATACTTACTTATTTTACTTACGCCTGTCACCCCTACCCGGGTATAGGCCGTCGACGAGAGACCTCCAGCAACTCCTGTCCTGTGCTTCTCCTTCGATTCTACTCCAGGTGGTTCCCAGTCTCTTGATGTCTGCTTGGAGGTCTCGACGCCAGGAGTTTCTCGGCCTACCTCTTTTCCTCTTTCCCTGGGGGTTCCATGACAATGCCTGCCTAGTGATACTGGAAGCTGGCTTTCTCAGACTGTGACCGATCCATCCCCATCTTCTTCGTTCAATTTCCTTCTCTGCTGTTATCTGCTCTGTTCTGTCCCAGAGTCTGACGTTGCTGATCTTCTCTGGCCAGTGGATTTTCAAAATTCTTCTAAGGCAACTGTTCATGAAGGTCTGTACTCTGTTGACTGTGTTTTTTGTCAATCTCCAAGTCTCTGCTCCATATAGGAGAACTGCTTTTACATTGGAGTTGAAAATCCGGACGTTGGTGTGTTGTGACAGCTCTCTGGAACTCCACACTTTTTTCAACTGGAGAAAGGCTGCTCTGGCTTTACCGATTCGTGCTCTGACATCTGCATCAGTGCCGCCTTTTTTTGTCTATGATGCTCCCGAGATAGGTGAAGGACTCCACCTCCTCCAACGGGGTGCCAGCAAGCAAGACTGGTTCTTCCCTGGTTGCGTTCAGCCTCATTGTCTTTGTTTTCTGTTTGTGAATGGTGAGGCCCACTTGGGACGAGATGTCAGCAAGCCTCGTGGTCTTGTCCTGCATTTGTTGATGAGTGTGGGACAGTAATGCCAAGTCGTCTGCAAAATCGAGGTCGCCAAGCTGTGTCCACAGTGTCCACTGTATTCCACTTCGTCTGTGCTTCTGTGGTCATCTTCATGACCCAGTCTATGGCCAGTAGGAAGAGGAACGCAGACAGCAGACACCCCTGCCTGACACCAGTTCTGACCTGGAGCTCCCTGGTGAACTGCCCTTCGTGGATCACGCGACATGTCATGCCATCGTAGCTGCTCTTGATCAGGCGGACGAGCTTTGTGGGTACACCGTAGTGTCGTAGGAGTTTCCACAGAGTCTCTCGGTCCACACTGTCAAATGCTTTCTCATAATCCACAAAGTTGACGTACAGCGGGAAGCTCCACTCCAGAGACTGTTCCACGATGATGCGGAGAGTGGCGATCTGGTCTGTACATGATCGGTTCTTCCTGAATCCTGCTTGCTGGTCTCTCAGCTGGGGGTCAACGGAGCTCTTCATTCTCTCCAGGATGATCCTGTTGAAGACCTTTCCTGGTACTGACAGCAAGGTGATTCCTCTGTAGTTGGAACACTTGCTGAGGTCACCTTTCTTGGGAAGCTTGAATAGGTACCTCTCCTTCCAGTCAGCCGGCATCACCTCCTCTTCCCAGATCTTTCCAAACAGTGGGTACAGCATCTCCACTGTTGTCTCTAGGTCTGCTTTCAGAGACTCCGCTGGGATGCCATCTGGCCCTGCTGCTTTGCCGTTCTTCAAAAATGCCACTGCTCTTCTGATCTCTTCCCTGCTGGGTCTGTCACAGCTGATGGGTAGGTCAGTCTCTGCCGGCTGGATGTCTGGGGGGTCGGGTGGGCTAGGTCTGTTCAGTAACTCTTCAAAATACTCGGCCCATCTGTCGAGTTGGTCTGCTCTGTCTGCAATAGGCTTGCCTTCTTTGTCTTTTACTGGTCTTTCTGTATGGCCATACTTGCCCGACAATCTTCTGGTAATGTCGTAGAGCTGTTTCATGTTGCCGCTGCCTGCTGCCTTTTCTGCCTCTGCTGCCAGGCTGTCTGTGTAAGCCCTCTTGTCTGCCCTGATACTCCTCTTCACCTCGCGGTTGGCTTCCGAGTATTCCTCCTGTGCCCTTACTTTGGCTGCTCTCGTGCGACTGTTGTTGACAACTGCTTTCTTCTGCTTCCTCACTTCTATCTTCTTCAAGGTCTGTGCCGACAGCCAGTCCTTGTGATGGTGTTTCCTGAACCCTACAGTGTCTTTGCAGGTTGAGTTCAGCGCCTCTCTAACTGTGTTCCACTGCTGCTCTCTGGTGGCCGCCTCCTCTTCATTTACTAACTCCTGTAGCACTTGAAACCGGTTGGACAGCACCAGTTTGAACTCTTCTCTAACTCCAGTTTCTCTCAGGAGGCCTACATTATAGCGCTGTCTTCTTGTTGTCTCTGTGCGGCTTTTCTTTAGCTTGAGCTTCATTCTTAAGGTAAGCAGATGGTGGTCTGAGGTGACATCTGCTCCCCTCCTCACTCGAACATCTTGAAGGGATCTTCTAAATTTCTTGCTAATGCAGATATGGTCTATTTGGTTCTCTGTTGTATGGTCAGGTGAGACCCAAGTTGCTTTGTGTATTCTTCTGTGTGGGAAGATGCTGCCTCCAATGACAAGTCGGTTTAGAGCACAAAAGTCTACAAACCTCTCCCCGTTCTCACTCATCTCCGAGCCTAATCCCTGTCTCCCCATCACCTCTTCGTATCCGGTGTTGTCCTCCCCTATTTTGGCATTAAAATCGCCCATGACGATGGTGATGTCTCGCTCCGCACATTTGTCCACGGCACTCTGGAGTCGGTCGTAGAACTCTTGTTTCTCTTCCTCGTCACTGTCATTAGTGGGCGCATAACACTGGATGATGTTCAGCTTGAGCGTTTTCTTGGTTCTAAAGGCTGCTGTGATAATTCTTGGCCCAAGAGGTTCCCAGCCCATCAGCGTTCTCTGTGCCACTGGTGACAGCATGAATGCTACTCCTTCTGTATGGAGGGCATTCTCCTCTTCATGATCTGAATACAGAATCATCTCCCCACTTAACAGCCTTTTCTGGCCAGACTGCGTCCATCTGGCTTCACAGATACCTAGCAGGGATAGGTTGTACTTTTGCATTTCCGCTGCTATCTGGGCGGCCTTGCCGCTCTGGTACATGGTCTTGACGTTCCATGTGCCCATGGTTGTGTCCCTGGATAGAGAGAGGCGGCTCGGTCCTGTGGCTTCCGAAGACTTCCGGCTTTCACCACAGGACGTCATAAGTCTTCTGGTAGAAGAACCTTCCTCCTCCAGGAAAGGAATTACTGTTAGTCTTTTCGTCGGCGTTTTTGTAGCTATTTCCTTTTTTGCAGGGTGGGGAAGCTACCCCCACGCCCAACCCCCTTACTAGGAGGACCAGGGGTTTTCTGTCGGGGTCACCTTCCCTTAGACCATGTTGGTTCACGGCACCTTATTTCATTCGGTGCACCCCTCTCACGAGGGACCCCCTATCCACCACCCAGGGGACGCGCCTCAACGCCATATGGTCCCAGCGCGAGGAACGAAAATAGTGGAAGAATGAAAACAAATACGTTATTGGTAGCAGGGGCTTGCTGCACGGACCCTTGTAAGCCTTCGGGAGGTCAAAAGAACCATTGTACCCCTCAGTCCTTCGGCCTTCGGGGTACAATGGTTCCTTTGACCTCCCTCAGGCCTACAAGGGTCCGTGTAGCATACCCCTGCGACCAATAACTTATATTGTAGCGACAAATGGCGGACTTCTTGTAGCCCTCTTTGTGACGCATCTTGGATGCGAGTCTTGTTCTATAAAAGATCACCAAAACGTTCTAAAGTAAAAGGTTGCATAGTGTTGTTTTAAACAACAAGCACACTCAGTACTGGAGACTGCAACGTTATGAAATATTTTAAATTACGTCATCAGTCTATTATGTATAAATGTATATACCTTTGACCTCAGTCATGTCTGGCTTGCAGGTCGGAAGATGTCTTCTTGATTTCTTTTACGAAAATGGTGAAGGAATGAAAACAAATACGTTATTGGTAGCAGGGGCTTGCTGTACGGACCCTTGCAGGCCTTCGGGAGGTGAAAGGAACAATTGTACCCCTCAGGCCTTCGGGGTAGAATGGTTCCTTTGACCTCCCTCAGGCCTACAAGGGTCCGTGTAATAAACCCCTGCGATCAATAACTTATATTATCCTATTGGTAGTAGGAGTTTGCTACACGGGCTCTTGTAGGCCTGAGGGAGGTAAAAGGAACCATTGTACCGCGAAAGCCGAAGGCCTACAAGGGTTCGTGCAGCAAGCCCCTGTTACCAATAACGTACTTGTTTTCATTCCTCCACAATTTTCGTAAAAGAAATCAAGAAAAAATCGTCCGACCTTTATCACGCCAGACATGACTGACGTTATAGGAATATTCATTTATACATAATAGACTTCTGACGTAATTTAAAATATTTCATGGCGTTACCATCTCCAGTAGTGTGCTTGTTGTTTCGAACAACACTAAGTAACTTTTTACTTTAGGACGTTTTGGTGATCTTTTATAGCTGAGAACAAAACTCGCACCCAAGATGCGTCACAAAGAGGGCTACAAGAAGACCGCCATTTTTCGCTACAAGGGTTTTTGTAGCTCGGCCATGTGGTACAGTTGCGCTAAAGGGTGTGACGTAGAGATGAAAACAGTATAAGTTATTGGTCACAGTGGTTTGCTACATGGACCCCTGTAGGCCTGAGGGAAGTCAAAGGAACTGTTGTACCCCGAAGGCCGAAGGCCTGAGGGGTACAATGGTTCCTTTGACCTCCCTAACAAGGATCCGTGCAGCAAGCCCCTGCTACCAATAATGTATTTGTTTTCATTCCTCCACTATTTTCGTAAAAGAACTCAAGAAGACATCTTCCGACCTGGATCACGCTAAACATGACTGACGTCAAAGGAATATACATTTATACATAACAGACTTATGACGCAATTTAAAATCTTTCATGACGTTGCCGTCTCCAGCGCTGGTGCTTGTTGTTTTGAACAACACTAAGTAACTTTTTACTTTGGAACGTTTTACTTACTTACTTACTTACGCCTGTCACCCCTACCCGGGTATAGGCCGTCGACGAGAGACCTCCAGCAACTCCTGTCCTGTGCTTCTCCTTCGATTCTACTCCAGGTGGTTCCCAGTCTCTTGATGTCTGCTTGGAGGTCTCGACGCCAGGAGTTTCTCGGCCTACCTCTTTCCCTGGGGGTTCCATGACAATGCCTGCCTAGTGATACTGGAAGCTGGCTTTCTCAGGCTGTGCAGGCTGTGACCGATCCATTTGGAACGTTTTGGTGATCTTTTATAGAACAAAACTCGCTTCCATGATGCGTCACAAAGGGGGCTACAAGAAGTCCGCCATTTGTCTCTACAAGGGTTTTTGTATCACGGTCACGTGGTGCAGTTTGCGCTAAAGATACTGGTCCTGTGACGTAGGGATGAAAACAATATAAGTTATTGGTCGCAGAGGTTTGCTACACGGACCCTTGTAGGCCTGAGGGAGGTCAAAGAAACCATTGCACCCCGAAGGCCGAAGGTTCAATGGTTCCTTTGACCTCACGAAGGCCTACAAAGTTCCGTGCAGCAAGCCCCTGCTACCAATAACGTATTTGTTTTCATTCCTCCAATATTTTCGTAAAAGAAATCAAGAAGACATCTTCCGACCTGGATCACGCCAGACATGACTGACGTCAAAGGAATATACATTTATACATAATAGACTTATGACGTAATTGAAAATATTTCATGACGTTTCCGTCTCAAGTACTGAGTGTGCGGCTTGTTGTTTCAAACAACACTAAGTATTTTTTTATATATATACTTTAGAACGTTTTGGAGATCTTTATTTAGAACAAAACTCGCATTCAAGATGCGTCACAAAGAGGGCTACAAGAAGTCTGCCATTTTTCGCTACAAGGCTTTTTGTATCACGGTCACATGGTACGGTTTGCGCTAAGGAGACTGGTCGTGTGACGTAGGGAGGAAAACAATGTGTTTTATCTCACTGCCACGAAATTAGCTTTGATCTGTACACATGTCTTTTCGATGTGGTAATAACCTGAGTACAATTTGTGTCGCCTGTTGACCTACTTCTGAAAAGCACCACCTCCAGCGGTATGGTCTGGAACCAGTTTTGTAATTGCAGTTACCTGTACAGGTCTGTTATACTGTAACCATTTCGGTCCCTCCAGGTATGTAGGAAAGCGCTACAGAAAGCAGAAGGAGCCTAAGGACTACCACAGCGACGTAGTGTGTCAAATGACGGCCAGAAATTACGTCACCAAGTTCAACCAGAAACTCACCAAGGCCCCTGAGGACTTTCCTAGGGTTAGCTTTCTACCACTGCCGTTTGCATTTATCAGTCAATCCATCCATTCTTCCATCAATCTAATCCATCCATCCACCCCTCAATATCCGTGGGCCCGCCCGCCCGCCTGCCCATCCATCCGTCCGTGCGTCCAACCGCCCATCTAGTCCTCTCCCATCCGTCCATCCATCCATCAAGCTATTAATCCATCTCCCCTCCCCTCCATCCACCCATCAGTAAGTTGATTTACCCGTTCAGCGCCAGCTGACGCAGATTGTGTTTCTGCAATCTTCGTTAGTTCAAAGCCAACCCCCCCCCCCCCCCCCCTAAGCTGTTCTAGGAGTATGTATGCAAAGTGGTGTCAGCAAGAATCATAGATCCTAGAAAGAGGCATAGATCCTCATGAGCCCCCGCAAATGCGGGGGCTCATGAGGATCTATACCTCTTGCAGTTGAGGTGTTTACATTTTCTCGGCACTAAACGGGTTCAGTTACTTTTTAATTTTATTTATTTATTTTTTTAATATTTTTTTTATTATTATTTTTTTATATTGTTGAAAAGAATTCAGTCAAGCAGGTGTACAACACGTACATCGAAGATTGCAGCTACCCAAGCCCAGGCAAAGGCTGCAGTTAACCCCTTCAGTGACAGGGCATGCCGAACAACACCCAGCTGCAAGAGGCATAGATCCTCATGAGCCCCCGCATTTGCGGGGGCTCATGAGGATCTATGCCTCTTTCTAGCTATAGTCATCTTGACGTAGTTTTTTTTTTTCGCGAAATGGCCGTTTTCAGGCTTTCAGTCGCGGTCTGAAAGATTTCACTCATGGCAGCCGCAAATGAAGGGGTTAATTTGTAGTACGTCTACTTTTTCAGGCTCAGTTCCTACCGGCCTCCTATCTGCAATTTGAAAACGAGAGAGGCGAAGCTTTGGACTGGCTGAACGTTGAACCCTACCTGCATGGCTGCTTCCTCAAACTCACCAACAACCAGCGCTTCGTGTCGAAAAATGACGAACTTCAGGGTGAAGTGGAAGTACGTGATATAAATCATAGATCATATCGTATTTCTTGTACAATGGCGTAGGGAGATTTAGATGAATTTCCATATGGGGGGATGGGGGTGGGGGGGGGGGTGTTGTTTGATTAGTATTTGCTTGTATTTTACTGACGTGGAAAACGGTATCTTACCTCACTGTGTTGTTGCTGAGCCACCTGAACGTTGATGGAGTTATGCTGGTCCATCAGTATAGGGTTTGCCGGACCAAAAAGGGGCTGACCCAAGTCAAATCAGGGGGATACTTTGCCACAATATGCCTTGACCAAGTCTGGCCAAGCCTAGCTGTCCTAGCTCGTAGTACCAGTGGGGGAGGGTGGAAAGCCGTACTGGGGCCTTGTTAGTCGGCCGGCCCGGTTAGGTCAAGTCATACCTGCCCTCAAGCCCAATCCATCCCTCTCCGAGTTTTTTTTTCCTCCACTGTTTGGAATAGTAGGAGCGTAAACACTAAACCCCTTTTAGTTTATGAGCAACGAGCCAACGATATCAAATAGGCCGACGTTGGGAAACCAGAAGCCGTAGTCAAAATTGCACGTGTTTCGATGATTGAAAAAGCCCGCCCGGATAAACATGTGATATCATCATGTTTATCGTATGCTTCAGCATGTTTGTCCGGGCGTTTAACTCCTTCAGTGCCGGGACAGAGCAAACATTATCCGAGTGCAAGAGCAAGGGCGGATCAGTTACCTCGGGGGGGGGGGGGGTGAGAGGGGGTCCAACTTTTTGTTTGGGACCTTCAACCTGATGCAAAAGGCCTCCCCGACGATAGACCTTGGGGTAGGGGGGGGGGGAATCCAAACACCCCAAAAAGGAACTTTGTTGTAGCATTTTTTTTATTATTCGATCTGGGAGGGGGGGGGAGGGGTCGGGAACCCTTGGAACCCCCTCACCCCCCCCCCCCACCCCCCCCCCGATCGGCCACCCCTGCAAGAGGCATAGATTCTCATGAGCCCCCACGCTGACACGGGGGCTCATGAGAATCTATGCCTCTTGCTAGTATCACTTTGTATCCGTGTTGGCTTGGTCGGCTGAGCCTCTTCTGCGTAAAATTTGCAAAGATTTCAGAACATACAGACGCCGCTCTGCGTCCACTAACGTTGAGAGGCAAGTCCACTGTTTGCGTCAACGGAAAGATATACGCCTTCTGAAATCGTGTACTTCATTGTCCTGTTCCAGGTAGCCACAGCATTCACCCACTTCTCTTACGTGGAGACCCAGGGTCAGCTGATGGTGGTGGACCTTCAGGGGTGGGTGCCGAGTGCGGGCGGAGGGGTCATTTACCTCACTGACCCAGTTTTGCACACGGCCTGCGGGCGCCGGATCTCGACCTGCGACCGCCAGCAGGAGGGCATGCGCGAGTTTTGGCGGCACGTGCACCCACAATGTAACAGGATATGCAAATATCTCGGCCTCCACGAGAAGCGTCCCGCGTCTGACAGCGTTTGAACATTCCTACCGTCACACCTGTGCCTAGAATGTGTGTGTGCGTGTGTGTGTGTGTGTGTGTGTGTGTGATGGTGTGTGTGTGTGTGTGTGTGTGTGTGTGTGTGTGTGTGTGTGTGTGCACGCGCGCGCGCGTGCGTAATACTGTGTACAGTTTTTGTAATATTTTTGAAATTTTTTTGTAAGGCGCCTAGAGCTCTACCCTAGGCGCCATATAAATCATCATTTTTATTATTACACTGTGTAATTTGCAGTGAGATGGATCGTTCGATGTGTATAAAGGATTTAATTCGGATTATGGCGTTTCCAGCCTTTGGAGACGCTTTAAAACAGCGCTTTTACACTCAGTAATCACTTATACACGGTCATGGTACAGGGTTTTCTTGTTTTTAACCCATTTAACCCCAAGGCTGTATTCCCGAAAATGTGGAGGTGTCATCTGATGTACATGTACCAGTTGCAGGATTTGGATTGACCATGATAATTCAAGGATAGTGCCATATTAGCTTAGCGCCAAGGTAATCTGGCACTACCCTTGAATTATCATGGTCAATCCAGCACCTGCTGTAGGGCGGTGGAGTTAAATAAAGAGATTTGTTCCTGGGTGGACTTTCACTGATAAAACAATACCAATTATTTCAGTATTGCCAATACCAGTTCGTGTTGTCAGTTTTGACTCAATCTAAGATTGTTCTGCCTTTCTGTTCACAATCCATGTGAATACTGAGGAATATGTCACAGCTAGAGTGCAGCTTTTGGTGCAAACTGCTGGAACTCTCCTGCGTCAGTAAAAAAAGAAAAAAAAGAGCAGAACTGAAAGTCTTTCACTTTACAGTGGCGACTGACATTCAAACCTTCACATTTTAAGTTTGCTTTGATTGTACATTGCTTAACGTCCCGACAGCAACAAGGCTTTCTCAGGACGTGCCTGCACTGCTTGTGAAAAAAAACAACCAACTAAACAGAACATTGAATGTATGTCGCCAGCCGGTCAAACACATTAAATAAACCTAACACATGGGGCCTAAATAAAGCTAAGACCATTTAGCAACACACATCCAATATCAAGAGCTACAGGCAGTGCAGACAGTAGGGAGAGTTTAAAAAAGGCAAATACAGGTGAATGGACCTCGGGTAGACAGAAACACATGCCCCAGAATAGAGAGAAAACCCCACCCTGTGGGGCTGACCAGGGTGACCCTGGGAACTAAAAAATACCTAACCCCACCCAAGTCCCCCAGGGCAGACCCGGGTGGGGTTTTAAGTTTGCCCGTCCATTTGTCCAGCATCATTTTTGTAAGATATACCTAGTAAGAACATTATATAAAGGAAATATGTTGTGAACTATTAATAGATTTTGCGTGGAGGGGGACCCTTTAACCCTTTTAGCCACAAGGTCCCATTTCTCCAATTTTGGAGGTGTTGCCTAACGACTATGTACCAGTTGTAGGAGATGGATTGATCATGATGCCCTTGAGATAAATCAATCTCCTGCTGCAGGGTCCTGGGGCTAAAAGGGTTAAGGCTCAGTGTGTGGATATGTATGCTATCTTTTCACTTTAACCCTTTGCATGTTGGTAGCGGTTTTTGTCATTTTGATTCCAACAGGAATCCTCGCTACAAAAACTGCTACCGACACGCAAAGGGTGAATGCACGTCTTGCGGAGACTATACACTGTGCATGCAAGTTCTTATTGACAAAATTGTTAACTTACGCGAATCTTGAATCAACGATAATATCGTCTGTGATACATACACTGAGTGGCTTATAATTTCCATTCAAGGGATTTAACCAAAAATTTTGAATTTGACTAATTTATCTTAGAAAGTCAAGTCTGCTAAGTCATAATTGGTTCCTGGCAAATGCTGCCTAATGCTGGTGCAAAAGGTCAAAATGATCCCCACTCCATATCCATCCGTGATAATAATAATAATAATAATAATAATGGTTATTATATAGGCGCGTTTTTCCCAATTCGGCGATTCGGCTCAAAGCGCCGCGAACTGCGGCACCCAACACGCACGCTCACGTGACACACGCATTCACTCTGAAGACAAACATAGTACAAGACAGACAGAGGACATTCACGTGGTGCGAAGGGTCAGTTCAGCTACTGAGTTTTCGGAAATTTTTTATCGCTTGTATTTGAAATTTTATGAAGTGGCCTGAAACCGGTACCAAAGTGGAGATCAGATTGCGTTTTGCGCCTGCCCAGTATGCAAAGGTCATCGGGCCGAAATTGGCTACAGCGGTCGTGCGCGGGCCCACTGCAGCTGACTTCGGCCCAGATAGCCGTTTGCATGCTGGGAGATCATTGACCCGGCAGGGACGGTCTGGTGTGAGGCTCATCAGGATCTGACATTGTACACTTTTGAGGCGCATTGGTTATAAATGATACATCAGTGACAGATAGTGACTGATCAGGCAAATGACGAAAATCCATTTTTGTGTAAAAAACAAGATTTTCATGGTTTTACAATGAAAATCTCGCTTTTCACACACACAAAAGGGCTTTACTGCGTTTTGCCTTCATAGGGCAGAAATGTAGGATTTTACGATTGATTGATTGATTGTACATTGCTTAACGTCCCGACAGCAACAAGGCATTCTCAGGACGTGCCTGCACTGCTTGTGAAAAAAAAAAAACAAAACAGAACATTGAATGTATGTCGCCAGCCGGTCAAATACATTAAATAAACCTAACACATGGGGCCTAAATAAAGCTAAGACCATTGAGCAACACACATCCAATATCAAGAGCTACAGGCAGTGCAGACAGTAGGGAGAGTTTGAAAAAGGCAAATACAGGTGAATGGACAAAGGGTAGACAGAAACACATGCCCCAGAATAGATGGAAAAACCCACCCTGTGGGGCTGACCAGGGTGACCCTGGGAACTAAAAAATACCTAACCCCACCCAAGTCCCCCAGGGCAGACCCGGTTGGGGGAGGTTTTTACGAGAGGAGTCCCAGTGTGTGGTAGGTCATTTGGCTGACCGTCCTGAACAAATGACTTCGGCCTGATTTCCGATGCAGGTCAAAACCTGCGTGTCAGTCTTTTGACGCAAACAGTGGATTACCTCATTGTGCCCCCAGGTATGAAATCCCCACATTTTGGAGTTATCCTCTCAAGACTGCATTATATTTCAGGAGACAGATCGACCGTAATAGTTCAAGGGTGGTGCCAGAATAGCTTGGCGCCTATAGGCGCCAAGCTATTCTGGCACCACCCTTGAACTATCATGGTCGAGCCATATCTTGCTGTGGTGTGTCGGGACTGAATGAGTTAAAAGCCCGGACAAATGTGCAATATTGATGTTTGCTTGGGCTTTAAATGCACCGTTTGCCTCAAAAGACGCACAGGTTTTTTTTTGTTTTTTTTACTTACGTCTGATTTCTGAAAATAGTCTATTGGCTCGCGCCCTGTGACCTTTTGCTACCGGTTTATGCAGAAGATCGAACCGCTACCGTGACGAGGATGCAAGGAGTAGCTCACTCAAACTCTAATCTGCTTGAGAGGGGCTGAGCTATAATTAATCACAATACTAGACCCGTTAAAGTTTATCCCCAGTGAGAAATGTCCTTGTTGACGTCAGTACGATCACCCATGCTCACTGGATACTTTTGTCACAAACTTGAATTGATGAATGCATTGTGTGAAATGTGTCAAGTAGTATTTCCTGTCAAGTGACTTTGAAATTAGAGACTGGGAAGGTCTCGTCTTCTAACACTGCGTGATGGTTAAAAATAATTACAAGCTTCAGATATCTTTCGTCATTGTTAAACCCTTGCTTTTCAGCGACACTTTTTATCCTGGCGATTTCCGCGGTTGTTTGTATTGTTGTCATGTGACATTGTATTCCTTACCAATAGAGGACAAGCGTACCACTTAGTGGGGAGCGCCAGTTTTGGGCGCAGCACGCTAGAACTGTCAGCGCCACGTTATTGCAAGTCATTGTTCATGTGAACATTCTCAAATGTTGCAAATGTTAATTATTAATATTAACATATTCAGCCCGACGGCCGCATTCCCCAAATTTTGGAGGCGTCATCTAATGACTATGCACCAGTTGCAGGAGATGGATCGCCAAGATAATTCAAGGGCAGTGCCAGATTAGCTTGGCGCCAACAGGCGCCAAGCTAATCTGGCACTACCCTTGAATTATCTTGGCGACCCATCTCCTGCTGTAGGGCGTCGGGGCTGAATGGGTTAATAGTTTTCCATTTTAATTCTATCAGTTCATACTTATGTCATTGGAACTTTTGATATTTACTTATACGATGGTTTGGGTCAAAAATAAATATTTATTTTTAGATTGAAAGTCTGTGGTTGATCTAGAGGATCGCAAAAGTTTTTAAGTGTTTACGTTTGTATTTGCTATAGTTCTACCATTAACATCCTTGTGCATGCTGCCACCGATACTGTCCATAGTACTGGTGGCTGCATACAGAAGGGGGTTAAAATTATTTTGCAATTGTAAACCTTTCTTTTGTAATTGTTTATTTTGTTTGCTTTTGTTTTGCAATCGCAGCAACCACTGCCAATCAATTCAACAGTAACACAAAATGTGTTCATCTTTCATTTACAAATTTTTTTTTTGCAAACGACATTATACATGTAATTATTTAATGCATTCAAACAAACACACCAAGAACAATCACACACATTTCAACCTTCTTTATATCAATAAATTCGCATGCAAATCCATTCATCAACAATTCAGTTACATAATTCAACGTGTCTTGTTATAACTGGCAGAAATTCAATACCATCAAAGATTCTATGTACATAGCATGTAGGGCCTATGAGGTCATTTAGAAATATTGCAACAACAAAAATAATGCACTTTTGGTCTGCTTACACTGTTTGTACCCTCTGCTGGTGTTCTCACTCAAGCAGACCCACTTGAGGAGTACGCCACAAGTACACTTCTACTCAAATGAGATGCTTCGCGAAGCGAAGCATCTCATTTGAATAGAAGGTACTTGTGGTGTACTCCGCAAGAGAGTATCTCAGAAATGTGCCTGTGGTGTACTCCCCGAGTGGGTCTACTTGGGGAGTCTACACACAAATGGTACTAGTCTACAAGACCGCACCTCTACCCCCTTCCTACTAAAACTCCTCATGAAGCTGATAAGCAGCAGGGTTCGCAAAGAGCTATGCCTCTTGCTGGCGTCATTTGTCCCTATATTCCTCAAGTTGAGGGGCCTACTCTTTAATGCATTACTATGACAATAACATGTCTTACCACATGTATAAAATAGAAGAATACAACTGGTGATGCCTGCTAACATGGCAGTGGGAATTATCGCGCATTTCCTGATTTCAGACCTTATGACTTTAGGCCGTGAGGTCCCAAATCAAACACCAATACACACAAGTACATCTATAATACTAACAGCTGGATGAAGAGGTTCTAATTTTCAAAATCTTGTCAGTGAGTTAGTCTGCAATTTAAAATAATTACAAAGAAAAGGGGAACAAAGCAAAATAGTTAATACACACACCAACGAAAATCAAACTAGAAACTCTGATGCACAGTTTAAGCCCTAATAATGTAGTTCATCATTTACTAAACAATCACTCATTTACTAAACAACCACTCAAACAAAAATGTGCACTGTTATACTGCCATCTCAATGTAGGGGCCAGTAGCTGGAATAAGTAAAAGACATTTGTATATTTACAGCTGTAACTGTGTTAAATGTGACCAGCTGTGACCCCAGACTGCTGCCTGTCCATTGTGCCACCCAACTGCCGCCTGTGCATTGTGACAATCTTACTTAACCTATTTAGCCCCGAGTCCCTACAGCAGGAGATTGATTGACCATGATAATTCATGGGTAGTGCCAGATTAGCTTGGCGCTAAAGGCGCCAAGCTAATCTGCCACTACCCTTGAATTATCATGGTCAATCAACCTCCTGCAACTGGTACATAGTCATTCGGCA
Organism: Semisulcospira habei; assembly: GCA_036245525.1. NCBI lineage: Eukaryota > Metazoa > Mollusca > Gastropoda > Semisulcospiridae > Semisulcospira > Semisulcospira habei. Next base: position 135,435,776 of record BTPG01000002.1, on the reverse strand, counting down.
ATACCTCCAAAATTTGACAAATGGGACCGTGGGGCTAAAAGGGTTAAAATGAATCGTTATTAACAGGTACATGGGAAAATCTCAGCGTGGTATGTCAGCTTTGCCTCAAGACGGTTTTGTCGAGTTGAAGATTTTGATAGCTATTTTGGGCTTGATGCCAGCTAAACAACAACGGCTATCTCACGGTGATTCTGAGGTGAGGACTGGCAACATGCCAGTAAAGTAGCTGCTGCAGACACAAGCCGACGGTTTGGTTAACCCTCCACTGCCTGTGGATGCAGACTTTTTTTTTAAATCACTGTTGACGCCAAAGAACCCCAGCCTTCAAAGGAACTTGGATACAAAGTGGTTTATGCAAGAGGCATAGATCCTCATGAGCCCCCACAATTGCGGGGGCTCATGAGGATCTATACCTCTTGCAGCTGGGTGGTGTCCACTTTTTCTCGGCAGTGAAGGGGTTAACAGAAGTGGAATATCCAACCAGGAGGAATGTTACTATCTTCTGGCCAAGCATGTATAATACTACTCTTACGCCAGATCAACCTCTACTCCAAGTTACTTTGGCATGGAAAACTTAATTTTCTATGCGAAAGTGGTCCCCCAGCTCCAGATGGCATAGGAGTTTTTCGTGCCAAGCGATGGGGGATCCATTTGAATTAAGGATCATACTGGTGTGCTGCATTAGTCCTTAATGCCAGATAGATTGAATTTGGATGTTTGAGAGCACTATAGTCGCAGAAAAGCGGGTAGGCATGCTGAAGTCAGACGATGTGCTGCAAAACGTGGTCCAAGACAGGGATTAGGGATCATACTGGTGTGCTGCATTAGTCCTTAATGCCAGATGGATTGAATTTGAATGTTTGAGAGCACCATAGTTGCAGAAAAGCAGGTATGCATGCTGAAGTCAGATGATGTGATGCAAAACGTGGACTAAGACAACATACACCAACATAAAGTGCTTCTGAAGCAACAGACTTTTTGTTTTACATGTATCTACTGGTTTACCAATCAACTATCACCTGGGCCTCACTCTCTGGTATGTGGTTTGTTCATCTTATTCGGTTTCTTTTTAAGTAACTTAACCCATTTAGCCCCAACACCCTACAGCAGGAGACTGATCGACCATGATCACCAAATGTTGCCCCAGAAATTCAAGGGTAGTGCCAGATTAGCTTGGCACCTTCAGGCACTAACCTTGAATTATCATGGTCAATCCACCTCCTGCGACGGAGTCATTAAGTAACACTTCCACCCTTGGGGCTAAAAGTGTTAATCTTAAGCATGTATTGTGATATATTTTTTGTGATATTATATTATGCTAAGTTTATATGTACATTTATCTGTATGCTTCCTCTGCAGCAAATTTCACCTTATAATGATAACAAAGACTGATTGATTGATTGAGAACACAGAACAGAGATGCAGTCATCCCAAAAGGTGCAAAATGGGGCGGGTTATTTCAAGAATTCCCTGTGCTACACACATCTGGCACCATTTAGCTGCTGCCCACCCAGTATGTCTACCGACTGATGCCAACAAGCCCACACTGTTACTCATCTTGCTCCTTGCTGCTGTCTTCGCAGTTTAACCCTTATCATACTGAGGCTAAAAGCTTCAAATTTGTACACTGCCATATGCAAGCTACATTATAGTACTTCCAGATAAGGATATAGACCAATGGATTTAGTTCAAGGGTGGTGCCAGAATAGCTTGGCGCCTACAGGCGCCAAGCTATTCTGGCACCACCCTTGAACTACTTTAGTCAAACTTATTTCACACACTGGTGTATTCCGAATGATAAGGGTTAAGCATTTGGAAATTGGCTGATTATGTCTGAATCATTTCAATGTTAGTGATTCCGCACCTTAAATCTGAAGAGATAAGCAAGTGCTAATTGTTTTTCCATTTGGTTCTAATGACCATTTGAGTCTGTGTCGGTGTGGCTGCATACACTTGTTTAGCAACAAAGGCTATCTCATGGCAAACAAACAGCATGGTGATCAGCAAGAAACACACATCAAACACCTCTGAAAAGTTAGACCTGCACAAAGTAGAGCTGGAATAAATAGAAAACCCTTGAAATGACATGAAGGTGACAGAACGTGCCTCCTTACAAAGCAACAGAGAGAAAAAGCAGAACTGGCTCTCACAAGATTATCAAAGATGACAAGAAACTGGCCAGTATAAAGGACAAGATGACAAGAAACTGGCCAGTATAAAGGACAAGATGACAAGAAACTGGCGAAACTGGCCAGTATAAAGGACAAGATGACAAGAAACTGGCCAGTATAAAGGACAAGATAACAAGAAACTGGCCAGTATAAAGGACAAGATGACAAGAAACTGGCCAGTATAAAGGACAAGATGACAAGAAACTGGCCAGCATAAAGGACAAGAACAAAACGCAGCCATCTTAAGGATGCCACTCCGTGACCTATAAAGAGATTTTGCATATTTATCAGACAGAACGATAGGATTTTCATCTTTCACCAAATGTTGCCCGAGAAATGTGAAACCCATGACACAGCTATTGAGCTATTTATTACAAGCTCATTTCAGATTTCTGCAGGAAAATAAATTTTTAAAAAATATAAGCAGACAGGCATATTAAAGCAAACTAAAAATATGTAGTTTCATTCTGAACACAATAAAACAACAAATTACCCATAACGAGGGCGAGCACTGCGCACGCAAGAGGCAGGTGGAAATTTTTTCAGGGGCTCCTGAACTTAGCACTTTTTCGTTAACTACTTCATCCCAGAAGTGACTTCATCAATGAAAATGTGCTGTTTCCCCGCCGTCGCTACCGTCCAGGGGATATCTTTTTTAACTTTTGAAGTGTGATATCTTGGACAAAAACAGCTGACATCCGACATGCAGAAGTCCGACCTTACTGCGCTCTACAGTCATGCCAGCCGGTCATCAAGTAAAGCGGAATCGACATCAACCGATTCGAGTTTCGACCAGTCTACACTAAGTGAGGCCGCCCAACAGAGAAAAACTGCACTGTTAAAGAAGGCGAGGAAAAAGATGAGCAAGGCAGAGCAAGCATCGGATGGGGCCGGACTGTCTTATCAAGTCACCTTAAAGCAGTTAGTTATTTAGATTTAACGCCGAGCAGGCAACTAAGGCCATCTCACGGCGGGATGGGTAAAAATCTGGCCAGCCAGACTAAAAGAAAGGTCTTAAGACAAGATGCAAATATCTCTTTAAAATATTTCATGCTAAAATGTCGCGCAGGTCTTTAAAGGAAACGTCTACAGACTCACAAAAACGTCAAAATAATAGAATTGTCATAGTTTAAGAATGCTCAAATCTTATTAAAAATATTGCACTCTCTCAGAAAACTGAAGATATTGTCCAGGGGTACATCCCGGAATAAAAACTTCAAGGAGTCTGCTGTGAAGTGTTTATATCTTGTGTTGATTAAATCGGCACAAGACAGCAAAATGTGCTTAACAGAATACTGCTCGTCGCAGGCATAACACCATGGACGCTCCTCCTGTTTTAGTAAATAAGAGTGCCTGATGTGGAGCCGAGCAAGGACAGTCTCCTCACGGCGGCTGCTGCAGCGGTAAGGTAGACTGTTGGACACATTAGAAGAGCTTCATGCAGCTTGTTAGCTTCCTCTTTGTCCCACTCGGACTGCCACTCACGTGCTATGTACGCACTAATCACACGTTTAAAATCACTATAAACAGTCTATGCGTCACGGACAGGGTCGTTGCGGGCATCGTTGGCAGCAGAATCTGTGATCCTTCGATGCCCACATGCCCTGGGACCCAAATAAAAATGATGTCATAATATTCCTTCATCAAGTCTGCGTAGAGCTCTCTAATCTGCACCAGCAATGGGTGGTCTGTTCCTGCACCCTGTAGGGCCTGCAGGGCAGAAAGAGAGTCAGACAGAATCAGGAAGTTTCTTTCCCTAGACCGATAAGCATGCTTGAGTGCCAGCAGAACCACCTGCAGTTCTGCACTAAATACAGATGAATGGTCTGGTAGGCGGTGCTTAAATGGGCGTCTAGGATGGTGAGAGGACACTGCGGCCGCAGCCACTCTCCCATCCTCAGACTTTGACCCATCCGTATAGATACGACAATAGCCAGGAAAAATTGAAAGGAGTTCAGTGAGGTTTTGTTGGTATATGGCTGGTGGGGTAGAGTATTTCTTGTGGGCGGTCAAGTCCAGCAAGATGTCAGGAACTGGTAATAGCCAGGGTGGAGTGATGTGTTGCAGAGATTCCAAAACTCTGTCCAGGTCCACTCTGGCCGCCTGCAGATGATGTCGGACACGGAAGGAAAGTGGACGGACAGGTCCCGGATGGGTATCGTAAATCTCTGCAAACGGTGGTTTAAAAACACAATCATAGGCAGGATTGTCTGGATGGGTCTTCAGTTTCAGAACGTAGCTGAGCATGAGGCGAATGCGGCGGAGCTTGAGAGAAGGCTCCCCTGCCTCGGCATACAGACTAAGAACTGGAGACTTCCTGAAGGCCCCCAGACATATCCGCAGACCTTGGTGGTGAATTGTTGATTGATTGATTGTACATTGCTTAACGTCCCGACAGCAAAAAGGCTTTCTCAGGACGTGCCTGAACTGCTTGAGAAAAAAAATAAACAGAATACTGAATGTATGTCACTAGCCGGTCCAATGCCCTAAATAAACCTACGACATCTGGCCTAAATAAAGCAGACCATTTAGCAACACACATCCAATATCAAGAGCGACAGGCAGTGCAGACAGTAGAGAGAGTTTAAAAAAGGAAAATACAGGTGAATGGACCAAGGGTAGACAGAAACACATCCCCCAGAGTAGAAAGGAAACCCACCCTGTGGGGCTGACCAGGGTGACCCTTGGAACTAAAAAGTAGTTAACCCCACCCAAGTCCCCCAGGGCAGACCCGGGTGGGGATGGTGAATTGTGTTCAGACACTGCAGAACAGACTTGGAAGCCGAGCCATATACCACAGAGCCGTAATCCAGTTTGGATCGAACAAGGGCCCAGTACAGTCAAAGTAAGACAGTGCGGTCTGCACCCCAGTCAGTACAACCAAAGCACAAAGAACGTCGAGGGCCTTCTGACAAGAGGTTCTAAGGTAATTAATATGGTTGCAGAAGGTCAGTCTTTTGTCAAAGATGACCCCTAGAAACTTTACCTCCTCAGCCACCTTAAAGGACATCAGAAATGAAAAGTGAAAACTTGTGTAAAGCATCGGTATTATCAATGAAATCATGTGAACAGCTTCTTTCCGGCAACAAATGCGCGGTGTTTTTTTAATTAAAAAAAAATTTGATTCGGGCAGACTATCGCACCTGCCAAACGCGCACTCATTCGACCCCACGACCTCTGACGTCACGAACTGGGAACCCATCATGGCCGTCGCAAGTCAAGACGTATGTTCTCAGCCGAAACAAAACTGTACATTGCTTAACGTCCCGACAGCAACAAGACTTTCTCAGGACGTGCCTGCACTGCTTCAGTGTGAAAAAAAAAACAACTAAACAGAACATTGAATGTATGTCGCCAGCCGGTCCAATACGTTAAATAAACCTAACACATGGGGTCTAAATAAAGCCAAGACCATTTAGCAACACACATCCAATATCAAGAGCTACAGGCAGTGCAGACAGTAGGGAGAGCTTTAAAAGGCAAATACAGGTGAATGGACAAAGGGTAGACAGAAACACATGCCCCAGAATAGAGAGGAAAATCCACCCTGTGGGGCTGACCAGGGTGACCCTGGGAACTAAAAAGTAGTTAACCCCACCCAAGTCCCCCAGGGCAGACCCGGGTGGGGGTCAGCCGAAACAAAGAAAAATAAGCTCGCATGGTAAACGTTGTGCCGTCTTCAATTGTGGCAATCAGCAAGGTGATGGTTTCACATTGCATACGTTTCCTAAAAACGATATTTCTCGTCGCAAATGGATACATTTTGTTCAAACATGCAGGCAGGATTTTGGTCGAGGCTACTGTACTCCAAACAAAAACTCTGCAATCTGTCATCTTCATTTCGAAAGCAGCTGTTACCCAGCCAATCGAACACACATGGAAAATTTGGGATTCAAGGCAAACAGGATCCTTATAACAGGTTCGATACCAACGATTCAAAAGCCTGGATGTAGTGGAAGTGGAACCAGTCGGCCCAGTCTCCCTCCCACAACAACAACACAGTCTGCTACAGCTAATCGAACTAGTAGCACAGTCACAGTGACAACCACCACCAGCAATGTCGCACCAATTTGTTCGACAAGCATTTTGCCAGGCGTGAGCAAAGTGAGAGGAGCATTTAAAAAAAGAGAGCAAAGGGTAGGTACACTTAAAGCATACTAAAGTGATACATGTTGATTTTTAGAATACAGTATAACCACCACCACTGCACTGACTGAATAGTACAGTAGCCTGATTAGGCCTACTACTTTAAAAATGGGTTTCATTTTATTTTCTTTAGTCGTGTGACGAGCTGTGTTTTGTATATGTGTTAATATTATATTTTATTACGTCACCCCTCTGGTCAATGGTCAATACATTGTAGCATGATTTTGCGCGGCCGGTTGCTGCCGAGTGTGGGTTCTGGCAGAGGTGACCTACTTAGCCCCAGTCTTAGTGATTTTCCTTTTGGCCGTCCCATCTAAATTTAGCTGGAAGTGTCCAATCATTTAATTAGACCAGTGGTAGACATCGACCTTGACCCAGTAGCGCCCCCTCGTGGTAGCGTCTCCACGCGAAGAACGTGCCATGACGGAAGCAAGACCTAATTGAGCATCGAATTACCTACACAAGTTTTGTCGAACTGGGCCTCTGTGTACTGCCTCCTTGGTGGAGAAATAAAAACATCTTCACAAGGCGCAACATGGCCTCCCTGTCTGTTATTTTTGTAATCCACCCCACCACATCTTTTGGCGTCGCCGACAGGATTAAAACAGGACAAGGAGGCAGTGCACAGATGGCGGGTGGCCAACGACAGCCTGTGGCCATCCCACCCCCCACGGCTGCTTCGGTTTTCTGGCGATGGCGTGGTCAGTTCGGCCGAAGACCGGGTCACAGAGGCAGAACATACAGCAGGCAGAAACAAAAGACCCGCAGAAACTATCTAGAAGTGTAGTAATGCAGTAATTAGAATGTCCCTAGATTTGTTTTAAATTCATGGACGTAGAGGACAGGACTTTACATGCCCTATTTGATCAAATTTGTTTTTTTAGTGTATTCTGTTTAGTGGTGATTTTTCTAATAGTGCCAAGGTGGACGGTATGACTGAGAACTTTGAACTGCTGTGGCGACCAAGTTTTGGTACATGTTTATCATTGACTAGTAGGGTGTTGGTACATGTTTATTGTGTATGTTGTCAGCTGTCACTAGGGAACCTCGGCCAGATACTTTCCCCGAGACTCTGGTGACTGAGCTGGCAGACTGCAGTTGTGTTCAGTGTTTTTTTTTTAAACCTGTGATTGCTTGTGTGTAACCTTTTCATGAGGCATGAGTAAGTCTTAAAGGTTTGGATGTTGTCCAAGATGTTTTTGTTTTGTACTTGTGTAACTAAGGGTTGAGACGATTGTCTTCCTTGGTTACAAAGGGGTTGTGAAGCAGGTGCTGAAGTTTTGCTGGAATTTTTATACTTGAGGTATTTACAGTAAGACTATGTATGGGTTGTAGTCACGTACCTCTCAGTTGTGTTGTGATTTTGTGCTGCTGTGACTTGATACTTTGGTATGTACAGTAGCAGTGTTGTGAGGCCACTCCTCTCCTCTTATCTATTTTTGGTGCTAGACGTAAAAGAATTTTCTTGTTTAGTACCATGATTTGCACTGTGCGTGTTACCGCGAGGACGCGGCTACTAGAAAGAGCTCGGGGGGATGTGACGAGCTGTGTTTTGTATATGTGTTAATATTATATTTTATTACGTCACCCCTCTGGTCAATGGTCAATACATTGTAGCATGATTTTGCGCGGCCGGTTGCTGCCGAGTGTGGGTTCTGGCAGAGGTGACCTACTTAGCCCCAGTCTTAGTGATTTTCCTTTTGGCCGTCCCATCTAAATTTAGCTGGAAGTGACCAATCATTTAATTAGACCAGTGGTAGACATCGACCTTGACCCAGTAGCGCCCCCTCGTGGTAGCGTCTCCACGCGAAGAACGCATTTGTTGTAACGCCACGACGGAAGCAAGACCTAATTGAGCATCGAATTACCTACACAAGTTTTGTCGAACTGGGCCTCTGTGTACTGCCTCCTTGGTGGAGAAATAAAAACATCTTCACAAGGCGCAACATGGCCTCCCTGTCTGTTATTTTGTAATCCACCCCACCACAGTCGAATGAATTACTGCTGCTGCACTGCACTGTGGTCAGCTGTATAAACGTGTACTTTACATGTAGCATTAAATGTAATATATGAATAATGTTTCGTCTAAAGATTTAATGAACACGCATGTAGTTAAGTTATACAACATTCTGTTGTAGGTTCTATCTCGTATACTGCATGCATCTCATTTGGCTCTTCCTCAACCTGAACAAGAGGCTGAACCAGAGCCTGTAGAAGATTAGATGTTGGTTGAGGAAAAACACAGAGTGGACATCGGTTGTCAAACAGTGCAACATTCCCACCAGGTACAGAGATTTGGCAAACAGTTCGAGTAATACTGTTTGTATACTTGTTGAATTGCTAGAATATTGTAAGAATTGCAAAATAAGTAACAGAGCTAATTCTTTGGAGGGTTGTAATATACTTTGCAAGTGTGAACTAGAATGAGAAGTTGGATTAATATTAATAACAAGGCCCAATAAAAAAAAAAAAAAAATTGTCTGTTTACAGTAACATTTTTGTGTAGGCCTGAAGGTTGGGTTTGGGCTATGTGTTAATTTTTATAAGATTCAGATTGTGGCACAAATAGACATTTGAAATGTCCTAACCCTGATGTAAGAGCTGTGCACATCCATTTTGTGACCGACTTTAGTCTTGGACTAACATTGTTTTACAGCATAGAATGGTTTCCTTTACTTTTGTTCCAGACTAAAGGACTTTCCAGGAAGACATATAGGAGTAAGGGAACACAAGCCAACTTCCATTCCAGTTTGGTATCAAAAGGTGAATCTCAGTTGTTAGGTGTAAATTCCTTACTTTGTCCTTTGGAGTTACGTTGTTTTGTTTTTTTTCTTGGTTTAAACATTTAAACAATGTGTGTGTAATTACTTTGAGTATTAGTTCTAATTCACCTTAATTACAACAGGACTTCAATGCAACATTGCGGATAAAGTGACTACTGTGCAACATGTACAATGCAACATGGACTTTGACGAGACATACCAGCCACAAACAGTTGTCAATGACTTTCATGTACGTTCCAACAAGACATCAAGTGAGTCCGAGACAGAAATGAATGAGCAGGATGACTCATCATCCTACTGCCCATCGTCACCTGGCAGTAGTTCTACAGTCACAATCCAAAGGTAGGATATAACCCTAGGATTATATTTAAAGCCTTTATATTATGTATATACTATGTATCCATGGTTTTTCCAGCTGTTGCAGTGTTCTGAAAAATGGTACAGTCGAAATTCCTTACAAGTAGCCAGAAAAGTAATAATTAACATTGTCTAAAATTAGACTCTCACGTATTTACTGACTATTTCTCCCTGCTTTCTGTTTTTAGTCCAACAAAGGCAGCCCCTTCTCATCGTCATACAACATCAACTTCAACATGTAGAGAGGCAGCCATGAAGAAGTTTGTCGTCTTTGAGCGTGAACTGCTGCAACTCTTCAGATTCTGCCATAAATGCAATAAGACAGCCACTCATGGCATTGCACACATAGTGGGGTCCATGGTGAAAGTGACACAAGATTGTGGCCACTGTGGTCATAATATGGAGTGGTACAGCCAGCCCTTTGTGAACGACATCCCTGCAGGCAACCTATTGATGTCCGCTTCTATTCTCTTTTCTATTCTCTTTTCTGGTAAGTGTACAATTTTACCTCGACAATCAGTGAATAACAATGAAAAGAATTGTAATTGTAGTGTTGTTGTTACTGCCAGTGTTTAACTGTTTTATTTTCTGCTAAACCTACACTTTTTTTGTGAGCTTCAAGTCAGATTAGTTGCATCGACTGTTTTTCTATTGCACCCACCAAGCTGTTTTTACATATTTGATATTTCCAGGCTGCTTGGTGCGCAAAGCTTTGAGATTTTTGAGGCACATGGGAGTATGTGCCATTTCAGAAAAAAATATCTACAATCACCAGGCTGCATTCCTCCAGCCAGCTGTGAAGGCTACATGGCAAGCCTGGCAAAACAAGTATAATAGCCCATGCCCAGCAAGCAGGTAAACCTGTTACGCTGGGTGGGGATGGTCGAGCTGACTCTCCAGGCCACAGTGCCAAATATGGCACATATACTTTAATGGATTTGGACATAATGCAGATCTGCAATATCCAATTAGTGCAGGTAATCTGTTTTATTTCACTAAGGCCAAAGAAAGGGTTTAGGGTTTCATAACCCTTAATATAAGAGTGGGTCAATAGTTTCTGTTGTTGTTAAGGTGGTGTTTCTACCTTACTTTCATCTTTGATGAATAAAAACATCTACTTATTGATGCTGTCATTGTGTGAAACTTTAATTTGCCTACTGGATGTGTGATTTTTGGTCAGGTACCAATATTTTTCTTAACATTTAATTTTTGGTGTTCAAATATCCCAAACAAAAGTTTGGGTCAGGTGGGGAAGGTACTCTTAAACACACCTTTTTTGTTTGAGCCTAATAACAAAAAATAACCATTGCAACAAATTTTGCACAAACCAACTGTTATCAAGTTATGTAACCATTCCATGTTGAGGAGTTTTATCTAATGACTGCACATGCAATTTGTTTTACAGAGCAATGAAGTGAAAAACAGCAGCTGGATGGAACTGGAAGGCTTGAAAAGAGCCTTGGCTCAACTTCAGGAATCGGAAATCCCAAGTAGAGGAATTGGGGACAGATAGACACCCCCCAAATCATGAAGTATGTTCGGCAATGCACCTTAAGGCATCCCAACAACACTCCGACAACATGGTGGCTACTGCTACTGCTTTGGATAAGAATGTGTCGTCTGCTACGATCGCTGTGTCTTCCTGTGACAGTGTACAGGTCAGTGACCCATCCAACGCGGATTAATGAGAATGTTATGCAAGATGTCTAAGAAGATATACAAAATGAACGATCAAGTTGAGGGATTGAGGGGGGAGCTGCATGACCTAAGAGTTAAAAACCAGACACTGAAATGTGAGCTAGAATAGTGTAGGAAAATGTTAGAGAAGGCGACTAATTTGGCAATGGGAAGCGAAGTTTCTGGCCTCTGTAGCAGAGAAACAAACGAATGACACTGAACAGTAGACACGAAGGAACAATGTCTGCATACTGGGTGTCCCGGAGACAGAAAGAGAGTCCACAGAGGAGTGCGAGGAAGAAGTCCTTTCCCTTTTCAAAGACAAACTGAAGTTATCCAGTTTGCAGTCAGAGGACATCGAGGGCTGCCATCGCCAGGGCCATCTACAACAGCGATCACATGAGGGTGGACAGTGGCAACAGCGAGGGCCAAGACCAGTGATTGTGCGCTTCATATCAAGAAAGGCTGCAAAACTGGTGCTCTACCACAGATGGAATTTAAAGAACTACATCATAACAGAATGACCTAACCCAAAGTAACTACATCCTACCGGGCGCCATCTTGTTTGTGCGACCTACGTGTTTTCGCTCCCAGTGTTTAGTGGTTTTTCGTTGGATGTACTGTGTTTCGTGTGCTGAAAGTCTGCTGAGTATCGTATAAGAGTGCGCTGATGAGGATTATGCTTGTGTTTCGTCGGATCTGATTGCTGTTTGAGTGGTATCGTATTGAATTGTGTCCGTCATTTGTCATTTGAATTTTTGTTTACGTCGCCATTTTGCTTCTTCCGCAGCGTGGGTTCGCCGGGCCTTTCCGCGCCCTGTTTTTATGTGCTGCGTGCTAGTGTGTGATATGTTTACTGTGTGAGTCTGTTTTGCCACCCGTGGTTGTATCTGCTGCTTGGTTGTTGTAGACTCGTTCGTGTTCCTACCGTTCTATAGGTTTTCGTGTGCTCTCTCGTCGACATCTCGCCCTCCCCACTTTCGGCGCCATTGCCCGATCTCGCCGCTGACCGACCGGAAATCAGGTCGCTCCCCTACCACACCGCTCACACACACACACACCGGCACACACACACACACACACCCTACTGAACCCTCTTCTCGTCTTTCTCTTTCTTGTCCTCACAAACAATCATGCTCATCAAATACACACGCCAACAACTGCTATCTCTACGTCGCCACGCCACCTACTGCGCGGCCGGTGCCGCTGACAGTGTTGCAGATGCCTTACGCGGCACCCGATCCCAAAAGAGAGGCCGCAGGGGCGGAATTAGCAAAAGGCGGGACTCACCACCACAAACACAACCACACACTTCTTCCCCTTTTCCTATGCCCTTCCACCCCTTCCGCCTCCCCCCGCCTCCTCGATTTCTCCACCTCCCTTCCTTCTTCTCCCATTTCCTCTCCTCTCTTGCTCATCTACTGCTCCCTGCTTTCCTCGGCCGCCCCCTCCCCCGCCCTCCTCCCCTCACCCCCTCCTCCTTCGCCTGCTTTTTCCTCCTCGTCCCCTCTCCTCCCCTTCGCCCTCCCCCTCCCTCCGCTTTTCCTACTCCACTTCCTCCTCCTCTCCCCCTCCCCCTCCTCTCGCATCCTCTTTCTTGCCCGGTTCTCCTTCCCCGTCTTTTCCTCCTCCCCCCTCTCCCCTCCTTCCCCCCTCCATCATCTTTCCCCCCTCCCCACCCTCCTCTTCCTTCGTCCTCTTCTTCGTCCGTTTCTTCTCCCTCTTCCTCTTCTGGCCCATCCAACCTAAAACTGTGTCTGTTCAATGCACAGTCTGTCTGCAAAGATGGCAAAGCCGACGTGATTTCAGATTTCATCCTAGACAATGACCTAGATGCTGTCGTGATCACTGAAACGTGGCTCTGCTCAGCTGGCGATGAACCCATCATCGCCAGCGTCACTCCGAGTGGCTACCGCCTGGCCTCCTTCCCGCGTGCTTCCAGAGGGGGTGGCATTGCCATCATCTACAGGGACTGTCTTTCTGCTCATCTCTCCTTCTCTCAGTCTCTCCCTTTTGCTCATCCCTCCTTTGAATCTGTCGAGGCCGTAGCAACACTCCCTGGCCAGTCTCTCATCTTCTCATGTATCTATCGCCCACCTCCAAGCTCTCAAAACAAACTCACAAACTCCATGTTCCTCACCGAGTTCAATCTCCTCCTCGACCACTACAGCACACGACCCGGAAAACACATCCTTCTTGGCGACTTTAACTTCCACTTCGACAAACCCGACCACCCCGACACAAAACGCATTTGCACGTCACTTTCAAACCACAATCTTACACAACACATCACTAAACCCACCCACCGACTCGGCCACACCCTCGACTGGATCATCACCCGCACCTCCGATCAACTCTTCGACTCTGACACCTCTTCTGTGCTTCCCTCCGATCACCTCGCTATTCTCGTCGCCCTCCACCTACCTCCCCCGAAAAAAACCCAAGCTCTTTGTCTCTCATCGCAAACTAAAATCTGTCAACCGAGAGAACTTCTTCGACGAAGCTGTCGACCTTCTCTTGGACCCCGCCTCCTCTCCCGATCTTGCATCCCATTTCGATTCCTCCCTTCGAAAACTTCTAGACACCCATGCCCCTGTCACCACCTGTTCCATACCCAACCGACTCCCCTCCCCCTGGCTCACTGACGACATAGCTGAGGCCAAGCTCGAGCGTCGACAAGCGGAACGCCGCTGGCGCTCATCTGACCTCACCGTTCACAGAGAGATCTTCCAAACCACCAGATCCAAAGTCTGCAGAATGATCTCCGACTCCAAACGCAAACACCTTCAAAACAAAATCCTGGAATCCACTTCTTCCAAAACCCTCTACGCTACCATGAACACACTCCTAGGCACTTCTAAAGACTCTCCTCTTCCCAACACACACAGCAAAGAAGAACGTCCGTCTGCTTTTTCCTCCTATTTCTCCGACAAAATCCAAACTCTGCGCAACACACTCGACACTCTGCCTTCTCCGCCTTGCCTTCCTGACCCCCCCCCCCCCCCCCCCCCCCTTTTCCGGCACTCCCCTCTCGTCCTTCCGTCCCGTCTCTCAGGATGAAGTCCTCAAGACCATGAAGTCCATGCCTTTCAAAACCTGCGAACTAGACCCCCTCCCAGCATCCCTCTACCGGGACGGCCTCCCAAAACTTCTGCCCTTCATTACCGACATCATCAACACATCTCTAGAGAATGGCTCCGTCCCCGATATCTTCAAGTCCGCCATCGTCCGTCCTCTCCTCAAAAAACACAACCTCGACCCAAATGAACTCATGAACTACCGCCCAGTCTCCAATCTCTCTTTCCTGTCCAAGCTTCTTGAGAAGGTTGTCCTCAACCAACTCAACCTCCACCTCGCCGACAACAACCTCCTCAGTCCATTCCAGTCTGCCTATCGCAAACATCACAGCACTGAAACAGCCCTTCTACATATCCTTAACGACCTGCTTCTCTCCACTGACTCGGGCAACATCTCCTTTCTTACGCTACTCGATCTCTCTGCCGCCTTTGACACCATAGACCACTCTATCCTCCTCCACCGCCTTCACCACTCCTTTGGCATCACTGACTCTGCTCACTCCTGGTTTCTCTCCTACCTCTCCGACAGACAGCAGCCCGTCACCATCGACGGCGTCTCCTCAAACCCAGTCAGGCTCTCCTGCGGCGTTCCAAAGGGGTCCGTCCTGGGCCCGGTCCTTTTTACACTCTACATCTCCCCCCTGTCCAACATCATCCAGTCTCACCACATACACCACCACCTCTACGCTGACGACTCACAACTACTAGACAAAGACAAACTCGACAACACTCAGAGTCAGACACTACTGACTCGCACGGCTGACTGCTATGAAGACGTGAAAAACTGGATGACAGCAAACAAGCTCAAACTTAACGACGACAAAACGGAAGCCATGCTGGTAGGCACTCGCCAGAAACTTTCCCAGCTCCCTCCCTCTCTCCACCTTCAACTCAACAGCACCCCCATCTCCCTCTCTGACTCGGTCAAGAACCTTGGCGTTATCCTCGATTCCTCTCTTTCCATGACCAGCTTCGTCTCCACCACGGCCCAGGCATGTTATTTCCACCTCCGCCGCATCAGTCAGATCAGAAAATACCTCACTACCGAAGCTGCCACCAAACTCGCTGTCTCTCTCATCTTATCTCGCATCGACTACTGCAACTCTCTCCTTTCTGGCCTTCCTCACTCCACCACTCTCACTCTCCAGCGCGTCCAGAACAATGCTACCCGCCTCGTCCTCAGAAAGAAAAAATCCGACAACATCACTCCCCTGCTCAAGCTCCTTCACTGGCTCCCCATCCCCCAACGCATCCAATACAAGATTCTGTCTCTCTGCTACAAATCCCTGAACAACTACGCTCCTGCCTATCTCTCCAACTTACTTCACCCCTACACTCCTCCCCGCTCCCTCCCTCTCCGCCTCCTCATCCCCCGCACTAAACTCGGCACTTTCGGCCCCCGCTCCTTCTCAGTATACGGTCCATCTACCTGGAACACTCTCCCACTCTCTCTCCGTCAGAAACACTCGCTCTCCTCCTTCCAGTCCGCCCTCAAAACTCACCTCTTTCAACAGTTCTAGCACTATATCACCACACTCCCCACCCCAAGCTGACCGTCGTAATGTATTTTCACTATTTGTTACGTGAGTCATTGTCTAAAGCGTGCGCATGCATGTGCGAGTTGTGAGTGCGCGCTTAGAGTTATAATTATTATAAGATAAGCGCATTATAAATACCGTAATTATTATTATTATCCTGCTATCACAGTGCTGGGACCACCCTGGGGCCCAAGATGCATGGACAAAGCGGGGTTCTGTCTACGTAAAGCGAAAGTCGGACCTAAAGGTGGTACGTGTCGACTCCATCTCGGACTTGAGCGAGAAGGCACTGATTGGCAGTATCTCTAATCCTACTACACCACGGGAGAGAAGACGACGTACACACTAAGAATTCCCGGCCGGCACAAAGGTAGCTCTGCTGTCGACTGCTCATTGACTCTTTGCTTAAGTTGTCGAAGATTGATGGGCACCCGATCGCGGAACCGGCAACATGTGAGCAGGGATGTCTGCACTAATCCTGTAAACAGCCTCTGTTTACATGCTGTTTGACCTGTGACCTCTTGGGCGACACTCGACCTGGCCAAGGGCGGCTACTCTGGCCAAAGCGGATGTTTTAAACTCACACGAGGCCTGTTCTACGGCGTGTTATTTTGTGTGGTGGATTTGAGCCCGGCAAAGAGGTTTTGGTGGAAATTTACTTAGATGTACGATGCGTGAGACACAAAAGGACTGGACACTCTCTTCTTGATGGACAGGCACGGCATGTACGCAATTTGGTGACACGTCACTTTAGCGCCAGCACTACAGCGCCATACCTTTCAGCGCCACCATTTCAGCGTGGCGTCTTTTCAGCACCGTACTTTTTAGCGCCGTACATTTCAGCACGGGGGGATGTCAGCGCCGTACACTTTAGCGCCAGGAGACTTCAGCGCCGTACATCTCAGCGCCATGAGGGAGGGGGTAAAACTATTGGCGTCAGAGAGAGAGAGAGAGAGTTACAGATCAGGTCGGGGGAGGGGGTAAAACTACTGGCGTCAGAGAGAGAGACAAGCAAGTCGCGTGCCACGTACAACCATCTTCTCCAAGCTTTGGAGACACTCCGACCAGGACTTGCACCCACAACATTGATGACAGATTTTGAAAGTGCTGCCATCTCGGCATTCAGGGAAGCTTATCAGGGTTTAGAAGTCACCGGCTGTCATTTTCATTTGGCTCAAAACGTGTGGCGCCACATCCAGGACAGTGGTCTCTCACGTGACTACATACACGACGAAAACTTCGCAAAACTGATGCGCATGCTGCCAGGCTTGGCATACCTTCCTCCCTTGCACGTTGAACAGGCCTTCGAAACTGTGTTCGATCCTGCATCTCCGGTGTATGATGCACGTGGGCAACCAATCTTCGACTATTTTGAGGACACGTATATTGGCAGACCTCGCCGTCGTGTTCCTCGTCATCTGCCGATGTTCTCCATTGACATGTGGAACGTGCACGACCGCGTCCTCACTGATGCTGCCAAGTCCAACAACAGCTGTGAAGGGTGGCATCACGCCTTTCAGAACGTGGTCGGGGCGTGCTACCCCAATCTTTGGAGGCTGATAGAGGCCCTCAAGAAAGAACAGGCACTAGTCCAGGCGGACGTCGCACGTCTACTGGGAGGCCAAGCTCCAGCGCCCAAAAGGCGCAAGTACAAAGACTTACAGAAACGGATAAAGACGATCGTTACACAATACAATGACGGAGGTCGGGGGCTGCTTGAAACAATGGAAGGACTCGCCTTTGCTTTCATGTTCTAGTGTTGACGTCTTCAGAGACAAGCTATTCAGTTCCTTAGCAACTGCGCTTACACGTCCTGCGTGACCAGTACGTCAGGAGACGCAGCGTGATCTTGAACTGGCACCTCCAGCTATTCATCATGGGCACATTGCAATCGAATTCATTTAATGACATTTTACTGATTTTAGTGATTTAAATGGACATTACGGGTTTTGTGGAAGAACGTGGGATGATGCATTCAGGTTTTAATTCATACAACGGATGTTATATGACATATCAATAAAAATCAAATTGTTAGAAAAATGAACTTAACTCTGTGTGTGTAAAGAATAGATTTTTGTGGGATAAACTCAATCAAGCCTATTAGTCACTCAGTTTTGCAGTTTCGCAGACACTTTTACACACACACACACACACACACACACACACACACACACACGCACACACACACAAACACACACACACACTCTCTCTCTCTCTCCCTCTGTCTTCCTCTAGCGCTATAATGTACGGCGCTACAATGTACGGCGCTAAAATTTCGCCACGCTGAAATGTACGGTGCTGAAAAGTCCCAGCGCTGAAGTGTACGGCGCTGAAGTATCCTCGCGCTGAAGTGTATGGCACTGAAGTGCTGGCGCTGAAGTGACATGGAACCACGCAATTTATCCTTGGCATAGGCAGTCCGAATCATCTTGTCAATCGAGCACACATTACCTGTGTGCCACAGTGGGTGTGTTTGGGTGTCAGAGCAGCCTAAAATGTTTATGCCTCGAGCAGTAATGGGCCTCTAGGCATATGTGTTGTTCTGTAGCAAGTCTTTCTTATATGTCAGCGGAGTGAGGTAGCAGATAGGTCATGTATGATACACCAGCACAAAAATGTCAACAAGAGTTAAAAACTGTACTGTACTCTGTGTTGTTTCAGTAAGAGATTGTGGCTCGGCGCTTGATCTTGGTGGTTTTGGTGCTACTAGTTTGTAGTTTGTCATTACGTATGTGACTTCATGTGACCTGTTGTTTCGGATAATGTGCGCAGGGTGGATGTACACAGTACTATAGTATAACACACTAAAGCATTACATCAGTCTACGTGTATGTTCTTGGGACATGTGACACTTGTGCACGTACATGCATGCATCTGTGTATGGGCCGGTGCATGTGTGTATGTTTACCAGGTACTTAGGTTTTATGTTTATTACTGAGGCATGTGTGTATGTATACCTACATGCATGCATGATGTACGTTTTGTTCCTGGGACATGTGACCTGCTTTCTTGTTTGCGCTCTTGCATGCATGTGCATGTACTCGTACACACATATATGCGGATGCATGTACATGTGTGTATGACTGTATCAGTGTATGCGTGCAGGTGCTGATCCACCATGCGTGTATTTGGTGTACGTTGTCTGGGAATTACTCTTAAAATTATATGTCTGTATACATGTGTGTGAGGACGTATGTATTTGCCTATGTACATACTACCAGGTACTTGTGTATTGTGTTTATTATTGAGGTAGGTTGTACATTGCTCAACGCCCCGACAGCAACAAGACTTTCTCAGGATGTGCCTGCAGTGACTGTGAAAAAAACAAAACAGAATATTGAGTGTATGTCGCCAGTCAGTCTAATAATAATAATAAATAATGAATGGTTCTTGTATAGCCCAAAATCTTTTTGTGGCAAAAAACTCATTGCGCTAACACACACATTCAAACATGACATAGACAATAATTATGAAGCATTACAAATAAATACAACAGGACCACGGATCTACGACTGAGGAAAAGCAAGCTGGAAGAAGTGAGTTTTCAACTGAGCCTTAAACTGAGAGAGAGTAGAGAGATTTCGCAGACTGGCAGGCAGCGAGTTCCAAACTAAAGGTGCAATGAAGCTGAATGAGCATTCACCAACAGTTTTCAAGTTACGTTTCGGCGCGTTCTAAAGTTTCTCACTGGAGGACCGCAGAGAACGTGAAGGGTGGTATGTGCAGAGTGAAGCAGAAAGGAAGCCGGGAGAGACCCATCAAAGTGACGGTATGCCAGAGTTGCCATCTTGTACTGGCAACGAAACTTCGCCGGCAGCCAGTTCGAGTTCTTTAACTCATTCTACCCCCAACACCAAAATCCTTAAATTTTGCCCCTGTCCTCTCAAGACCGCATTGCAGAGCAGGACACAGATCGACCATGATAGTTCAAGGGTGATGCCAGAATAGCTTGGCGCCCGTAAGCGCCAAGCTATTCTATTCTGGCATCACCTTTGAGCTATCATGGTCGATCCTTATCCTGCTGTGGTGTGTCTGGGGTAGAATGAGTTAAGCATGGGTGTCACATCGTCAGGTTTACGTTTCTTCAGAACGTGCAGTGCTGTTCTGAACCCTTTGCAACTGACATACCTGTTCCATGGGCAGACCTGAATAGAGGGAATTACAATAGTCGAGGCGGGAAGTTACCAACGCAGTGACTAGTCTAATACGCTAAATAAACCTAAGACTATTTAGCAACACACATCTAATATCAAGAGCTACAGACAGCCCAGACAGTAGGGAGAGTTTAAAAAAGGAAAATACAGGTGAATGGACCAAGGGTATACAAACCCATGCTCCAGAATAGAGGGGAAAACCCACCCTGTGGGGCTGACCAGGGTGACCCTGGGAACTAAAAAGTAGTTAACCCCACCCAAGTCTCCCAGGGCAGACCCAGGTGGGTGGGGGTATTATTGAGGTAGGTGTATATACCTGTAGGCATGCACATGTGTGTGTCTCCGTCAGAAACACTCTCTCTCCTCCTTCCAGTCCGCCCTCAAAACCCACCTCTTTCAACAGTTTTAGCACTATATCACCACACTCCCCACCCCAAGCTGACCGTCGTAATGTATTTCACTGTTTGTGGTACGTGAGTCATTGTCTAAAGCGTGCGCATGCGTGCGCGAGTTGTGAGTGTGCGCTTAGAGTTATAATTATTATAAGATAAGCGCATTATAAATACCGTAATTATTTTTTTTTATTATTGTATGTTTGTGTGTAGGTGTATGTGTGCATATGTACCAGGAATACTATTGGCCATTCCAACAATAAGTAATTAATTAATACATGTATTAAGGCAGCCAATGAATAGTCCAGATATCGACCCACGTGACAGAATTAGAACTGGTATTAAGTCACAGTAGATGCAACAAGTACTTAGTACATGTACTATTGAATCAGCCAATCAAAGCAGCGCTTACAGTTTGCAAAATTTGTTATGTGCTGAAGGTGAGATGTTTCTTCGCCATGCGCTACAAAGATTGAGACATTGTGGCAACTCGCTGATATATGCTGTGGATCCGACTGCTGCATAATAAAGGTATGTAAAATATTCATGCATAATACTGTAGAAAGCGCCAACGGACGAGTTTCGGCTAGCAACTCTAATGTTTAATGATCGACTGAAACGCGTAGTGCTAGATCTCTGCTTAAAAAGTCTTATTGCATTGCAGAGTCCTAAAGTCACAATGAATTTAATTATTATGGATAGTATGGCCTCTAAACATGATAAATGATTGGTTTGGCGAAGAATCAAACGTTGATGCTTGAATTTGGAACTTGAACCCCCACTTCGTGCCAGAGAAAAGTGGCAAAGGTAAAATACTCTCAACAATCTGCCAATTTTCACTCAAATGGTCTAATTAGGCAATGTGGCTTTGAAATGCAGCATGCAAAAAATAAGCTCCGAAAAATTATTGGCTCCAGTGACATCTTTCACAGTAGAGACAAAGACCAGGCAAAGGGCAGTTGCATGAGTGAGCTTAGTGAAGTTAGTCCTGCGCCCATTATGATTTACTAAGTAAAGCGCTCACACATACGCAGGGATTGATTGATTGTACATTGCTTAACGTCCCGACAGCAACAATGCTTTCTCAGGACGTGCCTGCACTGCTTGTGAAAAAAAACTAAACAGAAAATTGAATGTATGTCGCCAGCCGGTCAAATACATTAAATAAACCTACAACATGGGGCATAAATAAAGCTAAGACCATTTAGCAACACACATCCAATATCAAGAGCTACAGGCAGTGCAGACAGTAGGGAGAGTTTTAAAAAGGCAAATACAGGTGAATGGACAAAGGGTAGACAGAAACACATGCCCCAGAATAGAGAGAAAAACCCACCCTGTGGGGCTGACCAGGGTGACCCTGGGAACTAAAAAATACCTAACCCCACCCAAGTCCCCCAGGGCAGACCCGGGTGGGGGACATACGCAGGGACAAATTTGAGCATATGGCAAAATTGTGGCTAAATAAACGGTCAGTCATAAACTTGCACCATACATATTTTGGATGCTTTGTGTGGGAGCCATGATGCCTACAAGTACAAGGCTATTCAAATGAGTATTAGCATGCTTTTTTTGAGAATTATTAATAATTTACTTTAGTTGCAGACTAGCAGACTGAGCTGACCAATTGTTTAGAGTATATTCGCTGGTTCTATTCAATTCCCATACCGGTACTGTTTTCTTCTCTTTGGTTTTATGTGTCTATTAGTCAGGCGTGGTCAGCTTCCTAAGAAGAATATTGAGTAATTCAGCATTTGTTGATTGGGATGCTGAGGATTTACATAATATACATGCAGAGATGTCTTTCTGTAATTGCATCCTGGAATCACTACAGCAGAGCATAGCGCAAGTGTCTGGCCGTATTCTTCCAGTGGAAACGGCAGCGTCACTGAAAGATCAGGTGACCCAGATCATATGTTGGAGGAGTCCCGAAAATACCAGAATCCCAATGCACCAAGTAAGTTGCATTATACTGACATAGTAACATGGTTTGCCCCATTATACCACTACTTGATTTTTAATCCTGCAATAAGTGGGAACACATAGTCAGACTGGAGCCCATGTCTTGTACAAGGCTGAGTAAAGATATAACTCAGCTCTATACCAGTAGTTTCTCTTTCACTAGTGAAACTTTCAGTACACTTTGCAAACGATTTATCTTAGAAAGAAGTACACCTTCCATAACTGCGAAAAGTGTAGAGGACACGTAGGCAAAGAGTTAAGACATCCAAATGCATTTGTGGTTGAAGTATGATACTGGTAAAAATGACCATAAATTAGATGTGTTTCGATTATTGGCTTTTGCTTGTTGGCAGAGAAAACAATATGCTTCAGAGGAGCAGATTCTCACAAATTGCAGACACTGAATTAGATGAGCTGGTTCGCCCAGCAACTGAAAACAAAAAGATTGGGCCTAATTCGGTTGCTGCGAGGCTAAAGGGCATGGGAAAGGTTGTCCAGGTGCACACTTTTAACATTTTATTTTATTTTACTGCAGCCTTTTAAAAAATAGGCCAGCATGCAGAGTTTGACAGTGACAATTCAGGGGTGGTGCCAGATTAGCTTGGTGTCGGATTTCATGGTCAATTCAGCTCCTGCAACTGGTACATAGTCCACGTGACACATTCAAAATGTGGAAATGCAGCCATGCGTTAAAATGGGTTAAGGCACTTAAACTGTGGCTCATTTCAATGGCCAAAAGGTCATGGTCACAAAATATTTTTGTCAGGGCTCCTGTTTTCACAACTGCCTAAAGGGTCTGTAGGCCCCCATGTGTACATATTAGAATACACAGACCCCCATCTGAGTATAATAAAGGGTCTGAAAATTCATTTAAGAAAAACTGCATCATTTCTATACTCTTTAAAATTCAATAACTGGTGAATTAATCATTCAAAGCCTAAGTCCCTCTCCCTGAGCGATTAGTAATTGCTTTTACACACAACACTGAGCATATGAGTGCACACACACACATATGCATGCATGTCGACCACGTGCCTTCATCATGCTGAAGCTGTTGGAACACGTAACCAAAACCTCTGAAAGTGTCACAGTGCTGCACACGGCGCAGTATCTTCTTTGGCACTACTCGATGGTGTAAAAAAGTCAGACTTTCTTCTAAAGCAAGAGTATGATAGTATATGACAGCGGCTTGTCGAAACCACAGCATTCAAGTTTCTTTTGCCTTTTCTCCATCATTCCGTCATTGAAAATTGCTCATGATTTGTTCAACACAGTGCACATTTTGTAATAATAATAATGTGTTGATACTACTCAAAAACTCAAGTATTGCCCATCCAGTTATACTCACAACGACCCTTGAGTCAATTATAGCGCTGAATTATAGTGTGTCTGCCTACCCCCCTGTTACATTTTCAGTCCGTGATTTTGAGTTTCAGTGCATCCTAGTCGCACATATGCAGGGAAAACGGGAGCCTTGTATATGTCTGAAAAGTCAATAAGAAAAAATGTTCAGAAATGGATGGCATGACACCTACCTTGCTTCCTATCCATAGTAATTCGTTTGACCTTTCTGAGAGATCAAGTACACGAGAGTTAAGTAAGTGGCTGAAAGTTGGTCTTAGAATTCCAATTCTATTTCGCAGTTGTTCAGATAAATTATATATATTGATCATGCATGCGAGTCCTGGGGGTGTTTCATCAGTTTTTCTTCTGGAATGTCTCAATATGTTAACTGTGACAGTTTTATCTTACATGGTAATGTTTTACAGCGGCAGAGAGTCAGGGATGCTCTGAAAAGAATGGACCCTGCTGGAGCAGCTTTATGGTCTCTAGTTTCTTGGCCTATTTGGCAGAGAACATACAATGTGCCAGCACTGCTTTCTCTGTGGCACATTGATGGTTGCCACAAACTATCAGAGTAAGCATACACAAAACATAACCTCAGCATTTTTGAAGGACACAAAGTTTGGCAGGGATGGAAAAAATTAAAGACCGTCTGTCACTGGGAGAGGCAGATCTTGAGGAAAAAAGTATTCAGTTTACACTGTTGCAATTTTTGGAAGACTGCCTGATGACATGACACACCCCGTTACACATTCTTGTACTCTTGACATACATGTGCAGCTGTGTTTTAAGTATATGATGCACTGTAGAGCGCCTGGGATGGATATTTTGTCATGCTGTCCATCCCGATGCCTACTCCTAGTGGAAAGGCTGTACATTCTACCTTTTTACTTAGTTAAGACACTTCAACACACATTTCAGTGACCTAACTGAAAGTCCAAGGTCTCTAAGGTAAGGCTTTCAATATCATGTTCATCAGAAAGGCATGTGACCCATCACATACAGCTGACCAATAAGGGCTTTCCCAGTCTTGTTTAAACTATGCATGGTGGGCATACTCATGCCAAATTCATTTCTTGTGCATCAAAATGATTAATCCCTAATGTTTTTTCTAACATACATACATGATGTAAGCTTGTCTTTTGTATATATTGTAATTATATTTTCATGTGGAGATTCTGTCCACAAAAGTCTGTGTCTAGCACCTCACAATATTTTTATGTATGATAGATGGAAGATCTACATTCATGGAGGGATTGATGGCTACAGCCACCTATGGTGTTCCCTCCCGCATCCATACAGACAGAGGTTGGGAAAACGACGACATGGGGTTGCTGATGCAAGCACATGGAGATCAACAGGTTCACATACGTGGCCAGAGTACCAGCAACCAAAGGATCGATTGTTTGATTGATTGATTGTACATTGCTTAACGTCCCGACAGCAACAAGGCTTTCTCAGGACGTGCCTGCACTGCTTGTGAAAAAAAACAACTAAACAGAACATTGAATGTATGTTGCCAGCCGGTCCAATACGTTAAATAAACCTAAGACACGGGGCCTAAATAAAGCTAAGACCATTTAGCAACACACATCCAATATCAAGAGCTACAGGCAGTGCAGATAGTAGAGAGAGTTTTACAAAGGCAAATACAGGTGAATGGACAAAGGGTAGACAAAAACACATGCCCCAGAATAGAGAGGAAAACCCACCCTGTGGGGCTGACCAGGGTGACCCTGGGAACTAAAAAGTAGTTAACCCCACCCCAGTCCCCCAGGGCAGACCCAGGTGGGGTAACCAAAGGATTGAGCGTCTGTGGATTGACGTAGAAAGCAACGTTGCCAACACTTACAAAAGCCTCTTCTTGTGCATGGAGGCCCATGTGGAACATGAGGGCCTGGAGGTTTGTCTACCTTGCTATTTTTTTAACCGGTTTCCTGAGCTCTTATGACCCTAGGTCTTCCCATCAGGCATCTTTGTACCAAGTTGTGAATAGTATTTGAGAAGAAAATACATTATGTCAAAATATAGCTATTTTAGGCTCACCTGCGAAGTAAAAGTGAGTCTATGTTTTGGGCCAATGGTCGTCCGTCCGGCGTCCTTCCGCTGTCGTCCTGTGTAAACTTTAACGTTGGCCTTTTCTCGGAGACTATTCAAGCCACAGTCTTCAAACTTGGCCCAAGGATACTTTGTGGCAAGACCTTTCTAAACATACCAATTTCAGTGACCTCTCACAAAGGTCAAAGTCACAGGGGATCAGGAAATGTCCAAAATAGCTATATTTTGACATAATTTATTTTTTCTCAAATACTATTCACAACTTCATACCCAAACTTGGTACAAAGGTACCTGATGGTAAGACCTTTCTATGCATACTAATTTGGTTGATCCGTCGGAAAGGTCAGGGGTCACAAGAGCTCAGAAAATAGGTGAAAAATAGCCATATTTTGACAAAAGATCTTTTTCTCAAATACTGTGCACAACTTCAAACCCAAACTTGGTACAGAGATACCCGATGGTAAGACCTATCTACGCATACTAATTTGGATTACCCCTCGGAGAGGTCAAGGGTCACAAGGGCTCAGGAAATAGGTCTGTAACAGCCATATTTTGACAAAAGATGTTTTTTCTCAAATAAACTATTCACAACTTTAAGCCCAAACTTGCTACAGAGATACCTGATGGGAAGACCTTTCTATACACACTAATTTGGTTGATCCCTCAGAAAGGTCAAGGGTCACAAGAGCTCTGGAAATCGGTAAAAAATAACCACATTTTGACAAAAGATGTTTTATCTCAAATACTATTCACAACTTCAAACCCAAATTTGGTATAGAAATACCTTATGGAAAGATCTATCTATGCATACTAATTTGGATGACCCCTCAGAAAGGGCAAGGGTCACTAGAGGCTGGCAAATGTGTGTAAAATGCCAATTTTTTATAACATTGTAGGTATTATCAACATTTTTGAAAATTTTTCAACCAAGTTTGGCACAAAGACAGATGATGATAAGACCTTCCTAAGCATACTAATTTAGTCAACTCATCACAAAGGTCAAGTGTCACGGGAGGTTGACGGATGTGTGAAAAATGCTTACGTTTTCAGAAAACATGGATTTTACTGCTGCAGAAGCCAGACCTTGTCACAAAGGTCACGCATAATTATGAAAATCGGTCATACATGTGCGCCATAATGGCTTTGCCTTTCTTGTTGACCTATTTTCTGATGCCCTGTGACCTTGCGCTTTGTGAGAGGTCACTCAAATTGGTATTTTTAGGAAGGTCTTGCCACAAAGTATCCTTCGTCCAAGTTTGAATACTATGGCTCTAATAGTCTTCGAGAAAATGCAAATGTTAAAGTTAACGACAGATGATAGATGGACAACCACTGGCTCAGAACATACTCACTTTTGCTTCACACGAGACAAAAACCTTGAAATTGTTTTTCATGTATGTAGTAGTACAGTACAATTGCTGTTAAACCTTTGGCTGTTGGTAGCGGTTTATGTCATGATGATTTCTGCAGGAAGCATGACAGAATCCATTACCAAAGATGAAGGCTTAACAGCCAACCAGTTATCTTCATTTATTTCCTTTTAGATCTTGGACAGAGATAACCCAACACTCTTGTGGGCCCTGCAGTTCCGTCGTGTTGCTCCATATTAACAGGGCGCTCAGAGAATTTACAGGGCAGTGGAACCATCACGGATTGAGGACAACCCACCATCAGACTCCTTACCAGATATTCGGCCTCATACAGAACATAAACACAACCAGTTTGAGCGGTTAGTCACTTCCTTTTAACTCTTTCCTGTTGCATCATTTTATTTATCGGCCCTATTGTAAACCAGTGAATAAAATGCACAAGCCACCGACACTGCTGCGATGTGAAAGATTCCAGAACTCCTGACGTTTTGTCCAAACGGTTATTGGATAGATTCATGTCAATAGTGTCTAATCAGGGTAACAAGAAAACGTTTATGTTGCTATACTGCAAAATGACGTCAGAGTTCTTGTAGTCAGTACACATATAGTTTTTTTACATCACATAATTCTTTGAAAACACTGTACTCTGCTTCAGGAGAGAAAGGAAAGAGATAAGTGATTTGGTACCGCCAGCAGATTATGCAGTTTAGTCATACATGTGAACTGTGCAAGTTGTTAATTTCTCTTCTTTCTTTCTTTTTTTATTTTTGTGTCTTTTACAAAAAGTCGTTTTTTTCTTAATTAATCTGTAAGAGACTTATTTGAAGGACGTCGGCCTGAGGCAGCCATTGCTGCAGATTACGAAGGGCAGCAGCCAACACCCACAGGTCAGGCAAGAGAAGTGAACGAATCCCGTGCCCTTTGACGAATGACAGACTTCAGCTTCTCAAGGCTACTGTCGACCCATTGTCCTCCAGAACTACAGCTGGCCAGCATGAGGAAGTTGTGTCAGGAGTGCAACTTTATGAGGATGTTCTGAGATTCATTGCTGACAGTTAAAATATCTGCATTAGTATTAACGTGTTTGGGCACACTTTGTTCCCAGCTGCACAATGCTTTCAGTGGCATTTACATTAAATTGATTACATGCCCATGGACCAGTCACATTTCCACTTGCTAAAATTAATCAGGTACACCTGCTACTGAAGTGTTAATAAAGACTTCACAAATACTCAGTAAAGAGTTCTTGACAACTGGGTATGTACTTCCCTTTGCAAGGCATCATTCAGTGTAAGCTAGTTTGTTGGGTTAAATACAAACTTTTCAAAGATGTGGACCATGTATTTTGTCTATGCTCTGACTGTTGAAACAGAGATTTTCTCACACAAACTATCTGTTCAGGGGGTGATGCTTATGGATGTGTGGGACTGCCCTTGTGCACACACCTTTTGGTATAACATGGGACAATGGTTCAGAGATAATTGTGGAAAATTAAATGTGCTAACAGTTACATAAATCGTACAATAGTTTTAAAGATGCCTTTTCAATAAGGGCAGTGTTCAACAAAATAAACTGAAACATACTCATCTATAAGTAGGCAGTTGTGAAGTTTTGGCATTAACCCATTTAGCTCTGATGGTTTACTGCAGGAGATGGATCAACTGTGATAATTCAAGGATACTACCTAATGGCACCAAGCTAAGCTGGCACTGCCCTTGAATTATCTTGATCAATCCATCTCCTGCAACTTGCACATAGTCGCTAGGTGACGCCTTCAACATTTGGGAATTGTGGCCTTGGGGCTAAACGGGTTAATTAGGCAGTTGTGAAGTTTGGGTCCAAAAATAAGTACAGTAGAACCGGTTTTAACCCATTTAGCCCCGAGCCCCTACAGCAGGAGATGGAATGACCATGATAATTCAAGGGTGGTGCCAGATTAGGTTGGCGCCTGAAGGCGCCAAGCTAATCTGGCACTACCCTTAAATTATCATGGTCAATCCATCTCCTGCAACTGGTACACAGTCATTAGGCAACAACTCCAAAATCTGAGAAATGGGGCCTTGGGGCAAAAAGGGTTAACGCAACCACCCTAACGTTGCAGCTGCTCTCTCAAGAAAGGTCTGAAGGGTTACAAAGTGTTTCCTGTCATTAGAGACCTTCATTTAGGCGACTACAGCCACAGGCACCTAAATGATGGTCTTTAAATAGTTTAATGACAGGTGACAATGGGTTGTGCTGTTTACCACCTTACAAAGGCAGTGTTCTGGGGTGTCCAGAAAAGTAAAGACAACTGACTGCTTCCAAGTAAGCAAAAGATCGTTGGTCAGACATTGGCCACAACTGGCCTGTGTACATGTGAGCCCACTGGTGCCAACGTCAGCCTGGGAAAATTTGCTTCCTGGGTTTAGTCTGTTTTACAACAAAATACATGTCAATGCAGAAAAAGTTGCGGCTATGCCAGAATGCAAATGGTGCTAACATGTCTTTACAAGCACTCATTTTTTTCAGTTTGTGGATAGCCTGGACCATTCTCCAAAAGGATTTATGCTACATACTGCTTGGCCAGTGCTCGTAGAAACTTGGTTTTGCGTACATGGATAGCCCGTCGCTGGATCTCCTCGGGATTGTTGGTGTTGAGGTCCATCTGACTCAGTGCTCGCAGCTGCAACAACATGAACAGAATAACAAACATCAGAATCAAAATATAAAAACTAATGCCATCGCCAGCACTGTAAACAGTGCTAGTGGCAGCATGCACGAGGGCTTAAACTGACACACTGCCAGTGGACAGCATGTTTCTGAGATCTTTGTTAATTCAGCTTCAAAGAGCCTAAACTGTTAAAGGAACATGGATATAAAGTGGCTTCAGCAAGAGGCATCACCAGCCGCTGAGGGAGGAGATATGGCCGAAGCCCGCCACTCTACAAGAGAAACTGTACGGGCCTGTGGAGGCGCTACAGAAGACCACAGATTTCATTTTGAGAGCCAAACTCCAAGTGTGACGGCGTTCGAGAAGAAGAAGAAGAAGAAGCAAGAGGCATTATCTTCATGAGCCCCTGCAACTGTGGGAGCTGATGAGGAGCTATGCCTTTTGCAGCTGGCTTGTGTTCACATTTTCTCAACAGCTTCTTCATCCCCTTGTTCATGTAGCCACCGGGACTGTAAGCAAAATATAGGTGGCTACATGCACAACGGGACTACAATGAAATTCTCACGTGATTGTGTTACCAGGCAGTTTTTTTTTGTGTTTGTTGATACTTCTAAAGAAATTGGAACAATTTTTTTTCTGTTTCTTTTTATTTAACGCATTTAGCCCCATGACCACATTTCCCAAATTTTGGAGGTGTTACGTAACGACTGTACTAGTTGTAGGAGTTGGATGGACAATGATAATTCAAGGGTAGTGCAAGATCTTGCACTACCCTTGAATTATCATGGTCAATCCAACTCCTGCTGTAGGGTGTCTGGGCTAAACGGGTTAAGAATTGGAGGCTATACTTACAGCACACTGCCTTTTGTCCATTTCTCCTTTCCTTGTGTGCAGATCTAAAGTCATGTAAGGAAATACACTTGTACGACCATGTCATAAAGCACCACACATCACATTTTGTTAAACTTTGGTGTATGTAAGATTTACATCTGTTGAGCTCTGCAAGCATCTTCACCCTTTTCATTTTGATAACCCGTAGCTTGAAATAAATCTGACTGTGATAGTTCAAGGGTGGTGCCAGAATAGCTTGGCGCCTCAAGCGCCAAGCTATTCTGGCACCACACTTGAACTAACACGGTTGACATATCTCCTAATCTGTAAACTTCATAGGACAATAAGCAATTTTTTTTTTTTTTTAAATCAGCCTCAGGCTGTAATGGGTTTCACTCTCACTGCTGGTTTATTCCGGCTCCTTGCACAGAACAGAGGTTATCCCCACTCAGTGACTATTCATCTTCTTAGTGGCAATTCTTCTGCTTCTTATTTTTGTTAACCTCCTTACACACGCAGCCACCAGTACTGTCTGCAGTACCAGCGGCCTCCTGTCAAGGGGGGTTTATCAAACAACCAAACACTGGCACCAAAGGATACGGACAAGAAACTCCAGAATGGTGATGTCCCAGAGGCAGCAGTAGTAGGCGTCCATGGCATCATAGGTGTTTCGCTCCTGCAGGGCTTTGAAGGCCGCACTGTAGTCCACCTCCTCCAGGAACTGGCACAGAACTGCCACCTGTGTGTGGCACTGGAGGTACGAGCAGCACTTGATCATGTGTCGGTACAACTGGAATGAACAATCATGGAACTATGTCAATGGGACCTGCCTAAAGTAAGAACGTGTTAACCCTTTGGCCGTCAGTAACACTGTTGCGATGATTCCTGACAAGCGCTGGAGGCCCAAAAGATTGACGCACTTTTACTGTTGCAAATGAGCCAAATATGAGGTTAACCCTTTTAGCCCTGGGACCCTTTTGGTGCCTAGCTCATCTGGCACTACCCTTGAATTATCATGATCAAATTCATCTCCTACAACTGGTACATAGTCGTTGGGCAACACCTCTAAAATTGGAGAAATGGGACCTTGGGGCCAAAAGGATTACGTTTGGATATCATATACAGGCTCAATGTTTTGTTATTATATCAGAAGTTGGTTTTGAACAAAGTGTTGTCAAAATCTTTAAAACAAGAAAGGCAAAGCCCTCAAGGTTCACATGAATAACTGATCCGCATCATTTATCTGACCTCCAGTGACCTTGACCTTGTGACCAATCCTTTCTGACAGGTCACTGATATTAGAGGTGTTTAAATATCAAATGACAACAGTACCCAACCATTTTTATTAAATCTTTTAAACCTATTTCTTGTCCCACTGTGACCTTGACCTTTACGTGAGGTAGCTCAGTATGCTATGTTTAGAAAGATTGTGCCACAAAATATGCTTGGGTCAAATTTGAAGTCTGCGCCTTGAATAGTCTCTCATAAAAGGCCAATGTTAAAAGTTTACTGTGGACGACACACAACGGACAATAGGCCAACATTAAAATTTATCACTGACGATAGACACAGACAGACTCACTTTTGCTATTACACGCGAGCCACAAAAAAAGGAATATCCAACATTGCTATAGGTGAAGTTGACTGTAGTTATAATGATACTGATGTTTATCATCTGCTAGTAGCAAATTGAAAACAAATCAGTACATGTATGTTATTACAAGTCGGCCTCATTACATTGCGATAACTAGGGGTCACAAAGTCAGACCCCATTATTAGTGCTAGCATTCATGTGGTGCTAAATTTTCACCACTTATGAAGCAAAAAGTCCACTGGCTGACACCAGCTTTAGTTGACCCATGTACAGACAACAAAGACTGCAGTCAACAGAGGACTTTTTGCTCAATGGGTTCCCACATGGGAGCTGCAGATCAGCCTATGTTTGAACATACTCCGACACTGAGGCTGACCTGTTTGTGAAAATGTCTGATGCGCGGAATACAAAGGCTGACCTTATCTGAAACTATATCATTTTATGTACCTGGTCGTCATAGAGAGTGTGAGGTACTGGAGTTGAAAAGAA
This sequence comes from Semisulcospira habei, assembly GCA_036245525.1. NCBI lineage: Eukaryota > Metazoa > Mollusca > Gastropoda > Semisulcospiridae > Semisulcospira > Semisulcospira habei. Next base: position 135,403,183 of record BTPG01000002.1, on the reverse strand, counting down.
ATCTGTGGCCACCACTCCAGCCTCCAGGTAAAACTTCATGGCTGTTGAAAACTGGCTTTCAACTGCAAAACAATCACCATACATTAGCAATTTTAACCCCCTTTACTCCCGAGAAACATTGAACATCAGCAAACTGCAGGAGGATGGACCGCTCATGAGCAGTTGTGCGGGCTCATGAGGATCTATGCCTTTTGCTGAAACCATTTTGCATCCATGAGCCTTTGATGACTGAGGATCTTTGACACTGAATTTACCATGATTTAACCCTTTCATCCAGATACACTCATGCTTGAAATTAATTTGACTATTATAGTTCAAGGTTGGTGCCAGAATAGCTTTGCGCCTCAGGCACCAACCTATTCTGGCACCACCCTTAAACCAAAATGGTTGATCTACATCCTAACCTGTGATGTAGTCTTCATAGGACAATAAGCAAATTTTACAAAATCTGCCTCAGGATGCAATGGCCGTTAAAAACCACAATCTCTCTCCACTGGCAGTGAATAGATTGACTCATCCTCTTCACTGCAGGTGGAGCATAAAGCGGTGAAAGGTTAAAACACTAAGATCAAATGCTCACATAAACCACCACTCATGCTGGCTTACTTGGCAGCTGACATACATCATAACAGGATGTCACAGTTGTGTTGTCTTCAGAGTATCTACATCTCATGTTGAAGTATTTCTATACCACAGAAAACTTAGATACTAATTGTATTACTGAATTCAGACACAAAAAGTGGCTGCCAAGTGTGTAAAATGCACACAAAAAAATCCCAAGAAAGAAAGAAACAAGTACAAGACAATCCCTGTGTTGCACTCGCCCTTTTTAACACATTCAAGACGTGCCACCTCCAGATACGTGGCTTTAAGCCGCATATCCGGAGTCAGCATGTCTCGAATGAGTTAAGCCTGTTCTTTCTTTGTTCGGATTTTCTTTGAAAGTATTACTATCTGGTACTGACCGAAGTAGATGTCAGCTTGTGATCGAAGCCACGCAGGATTGGTGGGGTTGACTTTCAGGGCATGGGCCATTACTGTCTTCAAAGTGTCTTCTACTGCCCCATTGTTCATCTGACTGGCGCTGAAAAGCACAAAAATACACGGCTAAAGTCTAAAACAGGTAAAGAATGCAACAAGTCAAATATTGCACAGGATTAAGATATGGATCAAATACAGTACACATACTTCAACGGTTCATAGGTAGTGTCCATTTACCTCCTGGGTTCCAAATTATTGGCTGACACTGACATCTGAACGCGCAACATTTCTTCCAAATATTTGCGAAAAGAAGCACTTTTCTGTACCACCTTAATTAACCCTTTTAGCCCCAGATCCCTACAGCAGGAGACGGCTTGACCATGATAATTCAAGGGTAGTGCCAAATTAGCTTGGCGCCTTCAGGCGCCAAGCTAATCTGGCACTACCCTTGAATTATCATGGTCAAGCCATCTCCTGTTACTGGTACATAGTCATTGGGCAACACCTGCAAAATTTGAGAAATGGGACATTGGGGCTAAAAGGGTTAAGAACAAATATCAAGTGACTTAAAGTCGGCTGTTTTTACTAAACACATTTAACCTCTTCACTGCTAAGAAAAAGTGATCACACTCCGTTTTGTGCAAGGACCCTCATGAGGCCCTGCTATGATGATGTATGCCTCTCGCTGAAACCACTTTGTGCAAAAAGGTGCCACACTAATCTGGCACTATGCACCCTTGAAATATCACTCTGCAAATGTACGCTGCACCTATGAAATGACTGTAAAATGCGAGCAATTTAACTTCAGAAACAAGCAAGTAATGGCAAACAGTGAACCTGATGATGGAAAAGTGAGCTGGTGTGTGATTTTTGGACCTCATGGCTGCCTGCTGTAGGGTCCAAAGTCATAGGCCAGCAAGCAAACAGAACGCCACAGATAAAGAGGTGGCCAAATGGTTTACCCGCTGACTGCTGTAGGCCAGAGAGACATGTATTCCGTGTTGATTTCACTGGTAACATCGTCCTTCAGAATCCCAAACAGCTTGGCAAACGCGGAGATCAGCAGAGTGAGAATTGACTGTTCCTGCAAGAAAATTAATTTTTCTCTAAAATGTATTTTTTTCGAAAAATACTTACCAATGACATTACTAACTCTAGTAACTGGAAGCTTCACTTTGCATGTCAATTTTAGCTAAAAAAAACTTACTGTGATTCCCTCTAAGGGCGGCAATCACTGGTGTGCAATTACCAGGGCACTCCCAAGTGGCCTCCCGTACCACCGTATCCGGTGGTCCACTCACCCTTACTCGCCAGTATCTGAGCCTTAGCTCTAAGAGGCAAGCAGGGTAGAAGGGAGGGACGTCTGAGTAATGTCATCGGTAAGTATTTTTCGAAAAAATACATTTTAGAGAAAAATTAATTTATTTTCTCAAAATCATTACCGATGACATTACTAACTGGAATTGCGAATAGGAGGCAGGTGCCGCCCGCTTAGAACACCTCCCATTGCTGGCACTGGCATGCAGAATCAAGGTCCCTCCCTACGCGCCCACTCCCGACAATTTTAGCTAGGCAAACCTAAGGCGCCGGGAGGGATTGCTGCGCCGGCGAGATGACCCCCGCCAGACCCAGGTTGATGCGCCGCCTGGATAGATCTCGTAGGTAAAGGAGGACGAGAGTAGACTCAATCCGCCAACCTATGGCTGCCACAGTATCTCTTTCTGCCCCGTATCGGACAACCGATGCTCTCTGCCACTGTTCAGACTCCCTGTCTGAAGTTCTGGATGCACATGGTTAGGCTTGCTCCGGCCGAGCTCTTGTGTGGGGACCAAATCACCCATCATAGCCAGCAGGAGATAATATGTGCCGAAACGCCTTGTCTGCCCAGAGCCAAGGGCAGGAACGGCGCGAGCATCCTAGTCGTAGCAGCTTAGAAATGTGCAGGCACACTTAAGGGCCCTGAAGGTCCTGTTGCCGGAGTCTGATCCGCCGCCGTGAGGGTCAGACGATGACGACTTGTGGGGCTATCGCCGGAGAGTGGTTCCTTGCCGAGAAGGCAGTGTCCGTAAGCAGCTGTGAAGCTCCATAGGTCCTCCATTGGCGACATGAGGGACGTACCGAAGGCATGTAACTCACTGACACGAGCTGTGGCAAATGCAACCAGAAGCAGGTCTCCTGGTAATGTCTTCCAAGCCCTAATGGAAGATGCTCGAACCTCTCGAGTAGAGCCTGGTGAGCACCCAGGGGAAGTCCCCAAGCGGGACCGACTAAATGAGGCCTGCCGCTGCAGCTCAACGGGACATCTGATCTGCCAAGTCGTAGCACACTCCCAGGCGTGACCGTCCCAGGCTTTAGTAGAGTATGCTCCCATCGCCAGGTAAACCCGGGAGGGGACGGTGCTAATTCCGGCAGAAGAACCGTCCCATAAAGAACGCGGCCAAATGGGGTTGGTAAGGTCCATGGGGAAAAACCGCTCCATGGCGCACCAAGCCTGGAAAATGCCCACTTACCTTTGTAGACATAACGAGAGGCGCTCCTCCTGGCTGCAGAGCTCGCTTCCACCATAGCCCCCGCAAGCCTCTAGCAGAGAGGGATTGCCGGACAACCACGCGTATGACCTCAGAACCTCTGGGCATGGGTAGAACCGCCGTTGCCTTGGCTGCTTGAGCACCGTACTCATCGCGGACGGCACCGCGAAGTGTCCGTCACAAGATCAAGAAGTGCGGTCCAACTCTTGGACCAGCTGAATGGCGCCAGTAGTCTCAGAACCGTAGGAGGAGACGCACAGGGGAAGCCTGTAGTTCGATCCTTGACGAATGGACAGACCAACGGCGATTCTCCATGGCGAGCAGGGTAGTTGGAAGATATCTGGCCGTAGCGACCACTCCAAGTGCAACCTGGTCTTGAAGAGCCCTAGCACATCCCTTGTGTACATTGATCCTCCCAAGAAAACCAGCCGCAGCGCTTCATCTCCAACCAGTTGAAGTGTCTGCCTTGGAAAAGACGATCCGCTGCCGTGCTAACAGGCCTAACAGTCAACCCGAATGTAAGGCTCTGAGTGATGCTCCTACCCTGTACTGATCCCATCGTACTGGAAGTCCTACTCAAACAGGACGGCCAAGAATTCCAACCTCCATGGAGCCCGGGTGAAGGTACCACTTAGGACCTGCCTCCGTAGATTAAAGAGCCTAGGCGACGAAAATCGCCCGCAGGAACCTCTGCCGGCCGCCAAGTGCTCGCCAACTGGTTCCATTACAGTCATCATCCAGCCGTAAAGAAGTCCTGGAGACGCACTGCTGCCCTCAGCGCTCTGTCCGTCTCCATCCTGCGGCGATGCAAAAAAAACTGTTCAGGGCCGAAAGGCCGAAGATCCGCCGCCATTCCCGCCGGCTTGGGTACGAGCAAGAGTCGACTGTACTGTCGTGGAGTCGGAATGCAGAACCACCTCTATGGTCTACTACTGTACAGTCCTGCAATGCTGTCACCGTGTCCGATCTCCCCATAATTGCGTCCCCAGGATGCGTGCTTCCACAGCATCGTTTGTAAACAGCTGTCGCCCCGCAAAGCTGTAAACTGATCCCCCTATGTGCGGAGACCTCCAGACGCTAGACTAATGACTGTGTTGCCACGTCCAAGAACCCCGTTCACACCAACGAGAAGCGGAAACAGGAAGACTCTTGTTTATCCTCGTCAGTGACCACTGGCTGCACCCTGCCTGCACCAACGCGCTCTCATCCACCGACGGGCGGGTACCTGTATAACAAAGCCGGTGGAAGTGAATCCATCCTCTCTGGTCAAGAGTGTCTGAGAAGAACACCAGCTCTCCAAGCTGTCACCACACAGTAGTGCGAAACGCCTCCGCTAGGTCCCGAAAACCTGTCAGTTGAGGAGACTTGTAGCGCTTGGCCGCCGCAGAGTGAAGACCAACGCCATGGCCCTATTTACCAATGCAACGACGGGGGGGGGGAGTGCTCCGACGGGAGAAGGATGTGAAGCGACGGAACGCCTCGTCCAACCAGGTGCGTAAGTCTGAACGGTATCCACGTACACGATGGCGAGTGATGCCGGCCCACGCAGTAAAGTCGGTCAGACAAAGTCCTCTCCCAGCGCTGATACCTAGTCCTACAAAGGTAGACTGCAAACCTCCTCGTCGTCTGCCACACGCTGGGAATTGGCTGCCACTGCCAGTCCCAGGACCGCGCCATTGGTGTCACAGAGATGTCGCCTCCGTCCATCGGCTGTTCCGGCGCTGACATCGAAACTGCGCCTCCGCGGAAGAGTGGTCCCTGCCAATCCAGCCCAAAGATCTGCTGCGTTCTGCCGACACGGCCTGCGTCGGTGTCCCTGGAAGGCTGCCACGTCCAACGCCGTCAACCACGCAACGCCGGTGCTGACCTCGAACTGCGTCTCCGCGGAAGAGTGGTCCCTGCCAATCCAGCCCGAAGATCTGCTGCGGTCTGCCGGCCCTGCCTGCGTCAGTGTCCCTGGAAGGCGGCTCCGTCCAACAGCTGTCATCCGCGCGACCCTGGAGCTGACGTCGAACTGCGTCTCCGCGGAAGAGTGGTTCCTGCCAGTCTGGTCTGACGATCTGCTACTGTTCGCCACCGTGACTGCGTCGATGTCCCCGGAAAAAAACGCCCCCGTCCAAGATGTCATCCGAGAGAAGAGGATAGGGATAGATGAGACATCATCACGAACACGGAGTCCAAACTGCGCCATCTCCCTGCGCCGTGAACGGTCCTTCGAACTTATCCATTCCTGTGTATGCAAGACGGGGGTGTACAGTCCCAGAACCTCAGACACGAGGTCCGTCCCCGTCTAGTCGGCCATTTCCACTGACTCCATCCATACCGCAGAGGTGGTTGTCAGTGCTGGTGGAGCGCTCTCTATGGCTCCACCCTTAAAGTAGGTACCCCGAAGGATACTCCCTTGGCCTGATCTTCCTCCAATCCTTCCTGTGTCTGCCAAACGGGGGTGTAATGTACGAGCGTCTGCCCTCAGCAGGAAAACCCGTCTATTCAGCCATTTCACCGACTTCATCCATACCGCAGAGGCGGTTGTCAGTGCTGGTGGAGCGCTCTCTATGGCTCCACCCTTAAAGTAGGTACCCTGGAGGATACTCCCTTGGCCTGATCTTCCTCCAATCCTCCCAGTGTCTGCCAAACGGGGGTGTAATGTACCAGCGTCTGCCCTCGGCAGGAACCGCCCGTCTCCCGGCCAAGTACTGACTAACCTCATACCATCCGAAGGCGGTTGTCAGAGATCGATGCCATGACATGTAAGCACCGTCCGCCGGTCCGGCGAAGAGGAAAGGGAAGATGACACATCACCACAAGTATGGTGTCCTACACGCGCCGAATCCGAGCGCTGTGATATCCTTCGATCGCCTTTCATCTTTCTATATTTAGGATGGGGGCTACCAGAACCTCAGAAGCAAGGCCCCTCCCCATCTTGTTGGCCATTGCACTGACTCCATCCAAACCGCGGAAGTGGTTGTCAGTGCCAGTGGAGGGCTCTCTACGGCTCCACTCTTGAAAAAGGAACCCCGAAGGTTATCCTTTAATCATTATGGCCTGTCTTGTCGGCGACTTAACCAATTCCCCTCTGAGCATTGTCCCGAAGTTGTGACCCTCTTCCTTCTCTTCCTATTACACCGGCGCTGACTCGACCAACGGCCGTAGGATCCAACGGGATCAGGGGGTGGTTCCCCGCGACTGTTGCCTAAGTACTCTTTATCCTTTTCCTTGCCAGGAGGGCATGTAAGAGAGCCAATCCGTGCGGGGAACTGAGCTCCCAACGCCTGTTTGCCACTAGGTGGTGCCCAGGAACAGGCGGCTGAGCTTAAACGGTGCTAATGCTATGCGAGATGCTTCGCTGTCCGCCGGCCCGGCGTGAATCTCATCCGCTGCCTGTCTTTAATAATCTCCAACGCCCGCTGGGGAACGTGGCAGCTCAATATTTATTTTATTTTTTTTTTTGCTGCTTCCAAGTTTTTCCCTTGTCCACCTCAGAGGTCTTCCTCCCACGCCGCTCACCCCCATCAACCCCAGTGTGTTCACCCAGGCCTGCCAGTTGTTCCAGCCAGACTCCCGCCAGCCCTGCTGCTATATATATGTCAGGTAGTAGGGGACTCCCTCCGGAGGAAACTCCGCACTACTGCCGAGTCACTTCGGTGGTCTTCCTACTTATGACATTTTTTGTTGTTGCTAGTCACGGAGTTGACGAGTGAGAGCTCCCCACAGAGGTGCTGTGGCGAGCCAGCCACTACGTCCTTCAATGCACAGCAGCAGGGTCTGGCCGAAGACAACCACGCACCTAGGGCTCCTGGAGGACTGGGCTGAGGTCACCACGAGACGGAGACTTGAGGGGTCAGGGACCTGGAATAGCGTTTTTTCTTTTTGCATGATGATGAAGATGATATGATGATGCCATGGTGGTCCATGTGGTTTTAGGGATTGTGTGACAGGGCCGCATTCCACGCTTCCTGTCATAAATATCCTGGTATTAACCAGGCCCGGGACATGCGGGCACCTGCAGTGCCAGCCATATAATCAGCCACACCTTGCGATGCGTCATAACCTGGGTAACACCCCCAAAGTCACACCCGTGAAGTGGGCGAGTCTCGGCTGCATGGCATCAGCCTTCCCATTGGGTCCATAGCACACCCGCTCTGGGTAGGAGCCGACCCAGGTAGGAAAAGTCCCGCTCGACTCGGCTGGGATTCGAACCCGGATCTCCAGGCCGCCAGTCCGACGTGCTAACCACTGCGCTACGGAGACCGGTTGGCAGCTCAATATTTAGCACCGGAGGGGGCAGCAGTCTCCTCTTTGCACCCGACAAGCACACGATATCCGAAGTTTCATTCTACTTTGCTTCATCTCTATGGCTGCGGTTGATATCAGCTGACGAACAGGTCTCTCTCTGCGGTAGCAGGCCCACAGCTGCGACCAAGTTCCTCCTTCTAGGCCGCGCAACGAATGCGAAGGTCGACTGGAGGGACAGCCCGAGTAGTGAAGGCGGACATCGTGTACATCATTAGGCCTTAGGGGAACGCCACAATCGGTGCCGGGCCTCACCTAAGCATTGTAACATAGGACAAACAAAAGGCCATTACGAGCGCTCGAAGCCTCCTCGGAGGGTCCGAATCCCTGGTCAGCCTTGTACAAACAAGCAAGGGCCAAGATTTAGTATCAGTTTCAGCCCACTGAATCAAATTTTAAATACAAACGATTTTGAATTTCCAAAAACTTCCGTAGCTCGCTTGAGTTTGCCCTTAGCACCACGTGAATGTTCTGTGATTATGTACAGAGTGAGAGTGAAAGCGCATGACAGTGACACGTGAGCGTGCTTGTTGGGTTCAGGTCGCGGCAGCGCTCTGAGCCGATATCCCATTGGGATAAAGGGCCTATTTAAAGCGCTTATTTTTATTAAGATGCGACCCGGTAATAAAAACATAACGCCCGCTGAGGCTACTGAGGTTTATCTTGTCATGTCCTAAGTGCGTAAACCCCAAGATCCAACACCAAACACCAATCCTTGCACCAAACCACACTGACACACACAGAGGAAACCTTCCTTCCTTCTCTCTTTTTTTTTTTTTTTCACAGCAAGTCCTTGTGAGCAGAGTTCATCAACTACCGTCGGAGCACAAGTGCACATGACCGGTCTGATTCAGCAAGGCGAAGATACTGGCAAGTAAGGGTGAGTGCACCACCGGATACGGTGGTACGGGAGGCCACTTGGGAGTGCCCTGGTAATGGCACACCAGTGATTGCCTCCCTTAGAGGGTATCACAGTAAGTTTTTTGGGCTAAAATTGACATGCAAAGCAAAGTTAGTACTGTCATCGGTAATGATTTTGAGAAAATAAATAGTATGGGCTTCTTAACCCTTATCATCCTCATACACCTATTGCTTGCAATGAATTTGACTGATAGTTCAAGGGTGGTGCCAGAATAGCTTGGCGCCTCAGGCGCCAAGCAATTCTGGCACCACCCTTGAACTAAAACAGTTGATCTGTCTCCTGATCTGTAATGTAGCCTTCATAGGACAATACGCAAATTTTACAAAATCGGCCTCTGGATGTTAATTGTTATGGGTTAACTAAAAGCACACAAATGCTACACACTGTGCAGTGTCTCACAAAGATGCCCAGAATGGCCTTTGGACCGACATCAGCAGCAGCTGGCCTGTGCACAGCTGTGCGCAGGCCAACTGTTGCCAATATCGGCCTAAAGATCTTTTACTCATGAAGTGTGTTGACTTTCTTTGAATAATGATGCATATACGGTAGTTAATCACAAAATGTACAATCAAGCGTTAATAGTTGAAATCCTGACCAAATTCCAATACTTGTGGATCTTTTCAACATTTACCCACCATTTCTTAACTCTTTGCCTACTAAGAAACTTTTCTGTATTATAAATATACTCTGCCACTAAGTAATTTTGTTAAGAATTCATTTCTGGATCCTGTATGCATGCACTTAACCCTTATCACTCAGAGTACACCAGATAGTACGTCCATCTTGAACCGCTGGTCAGAATACTTTCAGGACCTCTTCAGCGCTGAGCGCACGGTTCAAGAAGCAGTCATTTTCCAAATCCCACACCTCCCAGTAAAGGTCGAATTGGATGAACCGCCCACCACTGAAGAGACCCTCAAGGCCATCCACCAGCTCAAGAGTGGCAAAGCAGCAGGCATTGACGGAATCCTGCCAAAGATCTGGAAACATAGAGGCCCAGCAATGCACAACAAGCTCCACGACCTCTTTCTCTGCTGCTGGTAGAAAGGAACACTACCAAAGGATCTCCGTGATGCAGTCATCATCACCCTGTACAAGAACAAAGGAGAGAAGTCCACCTGCTTTAACTATCGTGGAATTACCCTGCTGTCCATTGCCGGGAAAATTCTTGCAAGGCTGCTCCTGAATCGGCTGGTACCTACCATCGCTGAAGACCACCTCCCAGAGGGCCAGTGTGGCTTCAGAGCCAACAGGAGTTACCACCGACATGGTCTTTGTGCCGAGACAGCTTCAGAAGAAGTGCCGCGAGCTGAACAAAGGGCTGTACGTAACGTTTGTCGACCTAACAAAAGCGTTTGACACTGTGAGCAGGCAAGGCACGTGGCAGATCCTGGAGCGACTTGGCTGTTCCCCAAAGTTTCTCAGCATGATCATCCAGCTCCACGAGGACCAGCAAGGCCAGGTCAGACTCAACAGTGACCTCTCAGAACCATTCCCCCTTCTAAACGGCGTGAAGCAGGGCTGCGTGCTGGCACCAACCCTCTTTACCATCTTCTTTAGCATGATGTTGAAGCAGGCCACAGTGTACCTCGACGATGACGACACAGTGTACATCAGGTATCGTCTCGATGGCAGCCTGTTCAACCTCAGACGACTGCAGGCCCACACGAAAACCCTAGACCGACTGATTCGTGAGCTGCTCTTTGCTGATGACGCTGCCATTGTTGCACACACAGAGAGAGCTTTGCAGCGCATCACATCCTGCTTCGCAGATGCTGCCCAGCTCTTTGGACTTGAGGTCAGTCTGAAAAAGACAGAGGTCCTTCATCAGCCGGCACCAAAGGAAGAGCATTGCCCTCCCCACATCACCATCGGCGAGACTGAACTGAAGTCTGTACACCAATTTACCTACCTTGGCTGCATCATCACGTCAGACGCCAAGCTGGACAAGGAACTGGACAACAGGCTGGCAAAAGCGAACAGTGCTTTCGGGCGACTATTCAAGTGGGTATGGCACAATCAACAGCTAAAAAATGGCACCAAGATCAGCGTGTACAGAGCTGTCGTCCTCACCACCCTGTTGTATGGTTCCGAGTCCTGGGCCCTCTACCGCAGCCAACTACGACTCCTCAAACGCTTCCACCAGCGCTGCCTGCGTACCATCCTCGGCATTCACTGGAGTGACTATGTCACCAACGTCGAGGTCCTTGAACAGGCGAAAACTGTTAGCATCGAGGCTTTGTTGCTGCGGACACAGCTTCGCTGGGTGGGGCACGTCTCAAGGATGGAGGATCATCGCCTACCCAAGATCACTCTGTTCGGCGAGCTCGCCACTGGACACCGTGACAGAGGGGCACCAAAGAAGAGATACAAAGACAGTCTCAAGAAGTCACTTAGTGCCTGCCAAATCGACCACCGCCAGTGGTCTTCGCTTGCTGCGGACCGCGACACCTGGCGCTCCACCATTTACAAGGCAGCCGTCTCCTTTGAGGACTCTCGCAGAGCTAGCCTTAAGGACAAGCAGCTCAGGAGAAAAAACAGAGATGTTGAAAATCAAAACCCTGGCCAGACCTTCCCCTGCAGCCACTGCGGTCGAACCTGCCTGTCCTGGATTTGCCTCTGCAGCCACAAACATGCCTGCAGACGACCCCTAAAAAAATCTTCGTTCGCGAAGTCAAGCCAAGACACCAGTGTGTGAAATAAGTTTGACTAAAATAGTTCAAGGGTAGTGCCAAAATAGCTTGGCGCCAGAGGCGCCAAGCTATTCTGGCACTCCCCTTGAACTAAAGCCATTGGCCTATATCCTTATCTGTAAGTACTATAATGTAGCTTGCATATGGCAGTGTACACATTTGAAGCTTTTAGCCTCAGTATGATACAGTGGAGTCCGCTTAACACGAATTTCTGGGGACACGGAAAATCACTTCGTGTTAAACGTATTTCGTGTTAACCAATATGGCCTCAAAATTGATCACGGCCCTCCCGGCAAGGAAAAAGTGTGTAAGAGATGCGTGGATGAATGAGTACGAGGTTAAAAATGCACATTATCGTACTAAATATGCATACCTTACCTTCAGCTCGCTAGGAAAACACAAGGTGACGTGTACAGCTCACGTATTTAATGTAAAATCCATCAGGTAAAATCCATAGTAAAGTAAAAGCAACACGGGCTGAAGTACGATCTCGCATCGGTAAAAGCAACACGGTCAAAGTCATTTAATAAACGCGATGATTGAAGTCTGTCTTGCATTATTGACAGCTCGTGTAGAGAGACAATCGTGGATCTCATTAATCTTGTTTTTCCACTTCAAGCGTAATCGACTTCTGTTCTACCTTGGGGTAGCCACGATCGGTGGTTAATTGAAACGAGGGAGTGTTGGGTTGTATGTTGTATTGGTACACGAATGATGCATGAATACAGTTCAGAAACTCTAGCCAATGAGAAGACGGATTACAACAACTGAAGGCTATTCAGCCAATCACATGCTAGAGTTCGTTCTGATCTGTATCATGTGTACTACAGCACGAGAGTGACACGTGCAGTGCCCCTTTCATGAATTGGTTTTCGGTGTTTGAGACTATAATCTGTGTTCGTGCTAAACAGGCGGATAATAGTGAAATTGCTCCGATTGGGAACCGAAAACAGCTTCGTGTTAAGCGAAATTTCGTGTTAAGCATTTCGTGTTATCAGTGAAATTTTAATACAGAATAAGAAGGCCGTTGGCCGGGAATGCAAAAACGGTTCGTGTTAACCGGAAATTCGTGTTAAGCGAGTTCGTGTTAACTGGACTCCACTGTATGGTGAAATAACTGATTTTTCCAAAGCATACGCTTGGCCAAGCAATCCTCTTCTGTGATCCTGACTGTTTTGATTAACTCATTTGAGATGTTCCGCCTATGCATATGCGGCAAACAGCTGCGTATCCATAGGCGGCACGTCTCAAAATGAGTTAACCTCCTTATGCATGCAGCTGCTGCTACTGTTCACAATACAATTGACAAGGGGAGTTAATCCCATCAGTGCAAACTGATACAGACTGTAATTCTAAAATCTTTGTTAATAATAATAATAATGTATATTTTTAAGGCACCTATACGTTCGATAAAAAATCTCTAGGCGCCGTACAAATGACATACTAACATACATACACCTTGCATCCTACAACACATATCCCCATACAACATAGACACACTCACGCAACAAGGTACACAAGAAAAACTAAAAACAGCAAAATGGACACACCAACAAAAAATGCTCACACACAAAAAGATAAGCGTGTACCATAAAACTAATAAAAGATACACTAGACAACTCTCACTGATAGGGACTTATGAGGATCTATGTCTCTTGCATTTAAATCATGTTCACAAACATTATTATCTCACCTTAATTTTCTGTATGTAGGCAAAGAAGACATCTTTAGGCAGCATCCCTAGCTGTGAGTCTCGAAGCATTGCACTGTCTCGACCGGCTGCACTGCGCTTGTGTTGCGTGTTGGTCAAATAAACTGTCACCACTGAAAATGACAGCACAGCAGGGCTAGAAATTAACTTTTTTCTTTGGGGGCCACCGGGCCCCTTGATTGAAAAATTTGAGGGCCCACAAGCAACTTTCGGGGCCCAACTTTGAAAAATAATGCAAACAAAAAACAAAAGAATTACTGACAATATAATAAGTAGAAAGTACAATTTGTCTGATAATCTAAAATAAAAACAATTGAATTTCCAATTTTGCTGAGTGATGTCATTTTTATTTGCCTTTTCTTTCACTTTCAAACATTACCAACAAAAAAGGGGAAAAAAACACACACACACACATTCAGTGACACACATATTCCAGCGACTAGTGAGCCTGAAATGGCCATTAAACAAAATAGAAAAAAAATCAAGTGAGTCTCTTGTATAATACTTTTCAGTTTTGTGACTGAGTATTGCACAATACACATCATTAAATTTTTAATATGAGTAACCTAACAAAAAATCTGACCTCAATGCACAAAAGTTCAAAACAAAACCATGAAAGGGAACTAAACTTAACAGTACTCTTCCTGATAAACTAAAGTTAAACAAACAGATTTTGCCTTTTCTTTTTTCCGGTGTGGGTTGCTTCCCTTGGCCCAAATACGAAACTGCCGAGTAGAGCTAGCTGTAGCAGACGAATTATTTTGCGGGCCAAGCGGGCCCTTCGTTTTTCAACTTTCCGAGCCCGAAATCAACTTTGCGGGTTTTTGGCCCCGGGCCCCCGCTAATTTCGAGCCCTGGCACAGGGTGTTTTTTAAAAAATAAAAATAATACAATTTTTGTCTACCGTATGGAAATACGGTAGACTTTGAAATGGGGCAGGTTGGAGCGCATTCCGGAGCATGCACATGACGTTTTTTGCATGTGGGGCAGAAATTCTGGCAAAGAAGTAACAAGATAAAAATGACATCACGTCTAGCTAAGCAAACCTTGCTAGAAAACGTCTTTTTGGCGCCAAAGCGCTGTGTGTATGTCTATGTGTGTGTGTGTGTGTGTGTGTGTGTGTGTGTGTGTGTGTGTGTGTGTGTGTGTGTGTGTGTGTGTGTGTGTGTGTGTGTTTGAGACAAGGACTAGAGCCTGCATTTGAGGAGGGACAAGCTTGAAATTTTAGGATACTGTCCCTAAAATAATTATCTCAAGATCTTTTTTTAAATTTTTTTGATCAACGGTCATTGTCAAGAAAATGGCTGTTTAAAAAAAAACGGTACATCCACTGTGGAGTCCGTAATTTTTCTTAATTTTACTAGATATTTTGCATATATATAGCTAGATAAAAGGGAGATTGAATGAGTTCATTAACCAGCATTGAACCTCTAGAACATTTTGAGTGATAATTAAATATTCTTCTTCAAAAATATATTTTCACGTTTTGGTGATTAATTTCATGAATTATATCAGTTAATCTTAAAACAACTGAATCTTTTTACGAAAAAAACCTCCATTCTTCTCATTAATAATTACATATTTTTCGTATACAGTATTTACTTAAGCCTACAGTTTGTCTTGGCTGTTTGGTACGATGGTCAATTGTGACCTGTATGCCCTAGGTGTGAAAATCAGACAATAAATTTTCATAATTGTTATGATTTTTCATAAACAGTGTTTGCATAAGCCTGCTGTTTGTCCTGGCCCTAGGGTAGGATTAGGTAAAAATTGTGACCTTTAAGCCCTAGGTGTAAAAATCAGCAAGAAAATTGCAAAGTTCATCCTCTGATACGTCAAATGTTAGTACTGCGATGAGTGACGTATAACACCGAGTCGTCACTATGAACACAGCGTCGTGGGACTAATGACACCATGACGTGAAGCTTGAAGTGACGTTATTTCGGTGCTCGTGCTATTACTCTTCTTCAGAATAGCTATGCTATGCCAGACCAGAGCTTACGAATGGCGGGAATCGCCGTGTGTCCATCTTTATTTATTCCTGTCGCTACACGAGCCCACAGAGCGTACTAATGGCGGGAAGCGCCGTGTGCCCGTCTTTATTTGTGTGCGCCGACGTGTGTGTTGATCAAAGGTTGGCTTAGAGAGGAGATTGATTGTACATTGCTTAACGTCCCGACAGCAACAAGGCTGTCTCAGGATGTGCTTGCACTGCTTGTGAAAAAAAAAGAAAAAGATAATTGAATGTTCATCGCCAGACGGTCCAATACGTTAAATAAACCTATGACATGGGGCCTAAATAAAGCTAAGACCATTTAGCAACACACATCCAATATCAAGAGCTACATGCAGCGCAGACAGTAGGGAGAGTTTAAAAAAGGAAAATACAGGTGAATGGACCAAAGGTAGACAGAAACACATGCCCCAGAATAGAGGAGAAAACCCACCCTGTGGGGCTGACCAGGGTGACCCTGGGAACTAAAAAGTAGTTAACCCCACTCAAGTCCCCCAGGCCAGACCCAGGTGGGGGGGCTTAGAGAGGAGGGAAATGGATCAGCATAATAAGCCTAAAAATATGAACAACTCTGAATGTTCCTAAAAGATAAACGAATGTTAGCTCCAAACAATACGGTAGTCTTTGAGATGAAATCTTCATCTTGTTGTGTTCTTATGTCCTACGTTACACTGTGAGTAATCATAGGCAGAAAAATGGCAAAGCCCTTATGGCTCACGAGTATGACTGATCTAAAACTAAATAACAAGAAAGGCAAAGCCATTATGGCTCACATGTACGACCAATTTACATATGTGTGAACTTTGTGACAATAAGTAAAGGGATAGCTTCGGCACCAGCAAAATCCATGTTCTCTCAAAATGTAAGCAATTTTCATACATCTGTCAATCCCCCGTGACCCTTGACCATTGCGATGAGTCGACTAAATTAGTATGTATAAGGTCTTATCATCAGCTGCCTTTGTGCCAAATTTGATTGAAAAATTTGCAAAAATGTTGATAATACATACAATTTTATCAAAAATTGTCATTTTATACACATTTGCCAGGGTCTTGTGACCCTTGACCTTTCCGAGGGGTCATCCAAATTAGTATGCATAGATAGGTCTTCCCATCAGGTATCTCTGTACCAAATTTGGGTTTGAAGTTGTGAATAGCATTTGAGAAAAATTCATTTTTCTCTAAAAGGTATTTTTTCGAAAAATACTTACCGATGACATGACTACATGGGAATATCTACTTCTAGGCTCAATTTTAGCCTACTTGCCCGTTGTGTGCCCACACAACCCGAGAGGCACTCGGGGAACCCCCCAGAGGGGCCGAGAGTTATCTCCCCATACCTGCCTTACCAGATCCGGTCACGAGACCATTCAGTCTGATACTTCGCTCGAAAGCGGCAAGCGGGGCAGGAGGGAGGGACATCCGAGTCATGTCATCGGTAAGTATTTTTCGAAAAAATACCTTTTAGAGAAAAATGAATTTATTTCCTCAAAAACATTACCGATGACATGACTACATGGGAGAATTGCGATGAGGAGGCGGGTGCCGCCCAAAACTCCCCCAGCAGAACAGCGCCGTTCTCCCCGTCGCACACTCCCGACAATTTTAGCGAAGTGCATCTACGGTGCCAGTGGCACCGGGAGGGAGTGTTGCGCGGCGGCGATGTCCCCCCACCAGTGCGAGATTCTCTCGCTGGCTAGCCAGGTCCCGGAGGTAGAAAGGGGCAAAGACCGATTCGGTTTTCTAGCCCACGGCTGCCACGATGTCCTTGACAGCGCGGTTTCGATCAAACGCGACGTTCGTGGCCATAGCTCGTACCTCGTGTGCGTGAATGTGCAGCCTCTTCGCTCCCTCAGGGGAGATCTCCTGATAAGCGGAGCGTATGACCCAGCGGAGCCAGGAAGAGATCGTCTGGGCTATAATGTCACGCCGGTTGGGTCTTAGGGGTAGGAAGAGGCGCGACCGTCCCCTGCGGACGGGCTTAGATCGCCGCAGATAGATATTTTTTTTTTTTTTTTTTAGGGCGCGCACGGGATCCTGTAGCCTGGTCTCCTGGGACCGGGGTCGGTCTCTCAGCGGCCTAATGGTGATCACCTAAGGCGGAGTTAAAGGAGACCTGTTATTTGCCAGAAAGGCCGGGTCCGTGCGCAGCTGGACGGAGCCATCTGTTCGGAACTGCAGATCGGCAGGGCGTGCTGAAGGCGCATGTAGCTCGCTCCCGCGCGAAGCGGTAGCCAGTGCCAGCAGGAAACAAGTCTCGCGTGCCAAGTCCGCGAGCTGGGCCAAAGGTAATGGTACGAAGCGGGCGGAGTTCAACCACGTGAGCACCCAGGGTAGGTCCCAGCGAGGAAGGAGCGAGCGGAGTGTAAGGCGCTGGGTGCCGAAGTGTCCCATAAGGTCGGCTAGGTCCTTGCCGGCGCCCGGATCGGGTCGTCCCAGGTGACGATAGGTGTCCGCCATCATGGACAGGTAACCGTGTACCGTGATGAGGGTTAGGCTTTGGTCTCGAAGAGCCAGAGAGAGAAGTCCGCCAGCGGAGGATGAGTCAGATCCGTGGGCGTAAGGCCAAGATCGGTACACCAGGAACAGAGGACTCGCCAGTTCCCTCGTAGGCTTGAAGGGTCGACAGTCTCCGGGGCGCAGCGATCGCCTCCATAGCTGCATCTGAGTATACTCTAGCTCCGGGGGTTTGCCGCCCAACCTCCAGGCGTAAAGGAGGAGCCACTCCAGGCAGGGGTGGAACAGCGGCTGGCGCGGTTGCTTGAGCATGGTCCGCGGGGTGGGCAGCAGCAGGGGCGGGTCTGTGGCGAGGCTGAGCAGGTCGGTGGTCCAGGAGCGGTTCCAGACGAGCGGTGCGACCGACAGGAGGAACGCCGAAGAGCCCCGCAGTTAGAGGAGGACTTAGGACACGAGGACGGTAGGGGGACCGGTATAGGCCACAAGTCCGTCCCAGGGAAAGGAGAGCGCATTGACAGCCCAGGCAAGGTGGTCGGGAATCGGGGAGACGAAGAGGGGAAGCTGGTGGTTCCACCTCGGGGCGAACGACTCGGCCTGGGGAGTCTCCCAGCGGGCGCAGATCATCTGAAAGATGTCCTGTCGCAGGGTCCATTCCGTGTGTAGGAGTTGGTCGCGGCGAGACCGAGAGTCGGCCAAGACATTTAGGCATCCGGGAACGTGCGGGGCTTGAAGGATAATGCTCCGGTCCTCGCACCAACGCATCTTCCTGTAGAGGAGCATACACAGGTCAGGGGAGCGTGTGCCACCTAGCTTCTGGATGTAAGCGACCACGATCGTGTCGTCCGAAAGCACGAGAAGCTCCTGGTGTCGGAGGAGGTACTCCCCGGCGTGAAGGGCTCGCCATACGGCCTGCATCTCCAGACAGTGGGTGTGGGTGTGCGCCCAGTGGGAGGGCCAGGGGCCCGCCTGGAGGGGGAGAGGCTAAGGGAACTCCTGACGCTAGCCACGTAGGGCCGGTCCACCGACGAAGGTGCGGACGAAGCATCTGGGGCACTGGGACCGCGGCCGTCAAGTCTCTGGAAGACGTGAGCCAATGGAGAAGATGCAGTTGAATTGGCCGGGAGTAGAGACGCCCTAGTGGGATAAGATCCGCTGCGGCGTTCATCAAACCCAGCAACTGAAGCCAGACTCTGGCGGGGCCTGCATCCTCCTGAGCTAACTGGTCGGCTAGATCAGCAATCCTCTTGATCCGGGGCACCGGAAGGCGTACCGTGTTGAGGTTGGTAGGGAGTTCCATACCCAGATGCACAACCCGGCGGGAGGGAGAGATCTGACTTGCCGTCGTCTACTAGGAAGCCCAGGTGTGCCAGGAGGTGCAAGAGAGCATTCTCTGTCCGTGGCTAGCGCGGTCTCCGATTGGTTGCACAACGGAGGCCGTCCAGGTAGTTCGATGTGGACTGGAGGAGGACTGTCAGGCTAAGGCGACTAAGGCGTCCATCCGCCAAGCGAAGACCCAGGGGTCGGAGGTTGAGTCCGAACGGCAATCCTACCGAAGGCGCTCGAGCGGTGCGCACTAGTGTCCTGAACAGAAAGTGGAACGGAAGGAGTCGGGGGCGCGACCGAGTCGCGCAAGCTAGGGCTGACGTCTCTCCTGGCCAGACTCAGTGAGTAGGGCGCTACGCCGGCGTACAGATCCTCCGGAAGGATCAGCGGGCTTAACGGGGAGAGACGGGAGAGGAAGGCCAGTCACGTGGGACGGCACATGGCGGACTGCTGCAGGCCGGGCTCAGTGAGGCGGGCGCTGTGCCGGCAAACAGACCCTCCGGAAGGGTCAGCGGGCGTGGCAGCAGTGGCAGTCCTCTGATCAGCCATCAAGTGACCTGAAAGTGGAACGGCGGGAGTCGGGGCGCGACCGTGTCGCGCAAGCTAAGGCTGAAGCCTCTCTTGGCCAGACTCCGAGAGCATGTCGCTACGCCGGCGTTCAGATCCTCCGGGGGGAGCGGCGACGATCCCGGCGAGGCAAATGATCCCTCCAGCGGCGCTCGAGGGGCGAGCGTGAGTGTCTAGAACTGACGGTGGAACGGGATGAGTCGGGGGCGCGACCGTGTCGCGCAGGTTGAGGCTGACGTCTCTCCTGGCCGGACTCAGTGAGAAGGGCTCTATGCCGGCGTTTAGATCCTCCGGAAGGATCAGCGGGCTTCTCGGGGAGAGAGAGAGGATGAAGGCCAGTCAACGTGGGACGGCTCATGGCGGACTGCTGCAGGCCAGGCTCAGTGAGGCGGGCGCTGTGCAGGCAAACAGACCCTCCGGAAGGGTCAGCGGGCGTGGCAGCAGTGGCGATCCTCTGGTCAGCGCGCAACGCCGGGTCCCGACGAGCAGACCGTTCCGAGGGGCCGATGCGAGGAAGGGCGGTCGTTACCGAAGGGGCGGCGGAAGTGTCCACAGGAGCCGGACGAGAGATAGTAGACGGAGGTCGCTCTCGCCGATAAAACTCCAGAGGTCCGACCAAACGTCTCCGGCCAAGTCGCACAGACATCACGAGGAACGAACCGCCGACCCGTAGAGACTGAGTCGCCGAACAGCAAGGGTCCACCCAAGGGGGCACGGTGAAGTTGCGCTCGCAGGTCCGGCGGCAACGTACTGCAGGGGCAGAGCAGGGCATCTCGACGCATGAGGTCGCAATTGGCCGAAGCCACCATCGCGTTGACCGAGGAATGGTAGGCGGCGCAGTTGGCGGTCTCCGCGAGGACCAGCAGGTCTCCTAGGAGGGGAGAGATGGAAAGATGCCAGGATACCTCCACCCGACGACCCAAGGCTTGAGTGAGGAGCTCCATAACACCCGAGCAGGGTAAGGTGTTTCGGACCAAGGTCGCTGTCTTGTCCAGGCCCCGCGGCGGGGACCGCCGCAGCAGAGTCAGACCGCCGGCTAGCGACACCGCCGAAGGGTCCAGCGTAGGCAGAGGGATGGAGAAGGCTAGGAGAGTCCAACACACCAGTCCCGCCGAAACAAGATGTCTAATCCGCGGGCCAGCAACGGTCGGAGAAGAAGACCGGCTCCTGGGACGTGGCGAGCTGTAGGTGCGACGACAAGACGTCTCGAAGACCCTTAAAGCCGGGCGGTTGGGGAAGCAACTGAAACCTCTTGACCTGCCTCTCCGCGTCAACAAAGGCGGCGACCTTCCTCTTCAGCGGTGGGGAAGCTGGGCAGGCGTCCGCCGGCAGCGTCACGGCCACGATCCTGGCGGCTTCCACCGGAGCTAGAAGCGTCTCTGACTGGGAAGAAGACGGGAGCGCCGAGGGGGAAACATCCTCGAGGGCCGCGTGCGAGGTCGAGCGATCCTCCTCGTCCAACAGAGCCGAGACAGAGACTTCGGGTAGCAGGCTGAGCGCATCGTCCTGCAGGGGGCGTCGAGAATCCTCGCTGACAGCGCTCGCGAGGCGAGCGAGGGCGCGGGCGTCTGGAGGAGGAACGGTGCGGATCAGAGTCGCGGCTGCGTCGCGACGGACGGTGCTGACGTCTCTCCGGGCCCTACTCCGGAAGTAGGCCACTATGCCAGCAAGGCGATCCTCCGGAAGGATCAGCGGGCCTGGTGCGGGGAGAGTGGTGAGGACGGCTCGTCAACGACGGACGGCTCAAGGCCGACTGCTGCTGGTCACTCTCAGTGAGACGTGCGCTAAGCCGGCAAACAGACCCTCCGGAAGGGTCAGCGGGCGTGGCAGCAGTGGCGGTCCTGTGGTCAGACAAAAACCGCGAACCCCGACGAGGCGACCGTTCCGTGCGGGAGTGGCCGAGGAAACAGCCAGGGCGGCCAACGTGTCAAAGGGCGCTGAACGCTCGTAAGCCGGGCGGGCCCGCTCTCGGCGGTAAAAGGACCAAGGTCCGCCCACATAACCTCAGGCCAGGCCGCACACCGCTTAACTCTGGTATCAGATTCAGTCCACCCAACCAATTTCAAATACAAACGATTTTGAACTTCCAAACTACAGCAGCTCGCTTGAGCTTGCCCTTAGCACCACGTGAAAGTTCTGTGTTTACGTTCCGTGTGTGAGTGAATGCGCGTGACTCACGTGAGCGCGCTTGTTGGGCCCAGTTCGGGGCGGCGCTTTGAGCCGATTTTCCATTGGGATAAAGCGCCTATTTAATGTGCTTATTATTATTATTATTATTATTATTAAACCTGTGGTCCGAGGAACCACCGAACGCGGTAGGGAGACCGAGCGAGTGTCCGTCCGCCACCTAAAGTCATCGCACCGGGAGCACAACATTATCGAAGCGTAGGCGGGCTCCCGGTGAAAGCGTAATGGGGCACTCTCGGAGGGCTAACAGGGCTTTAAATGGGCTAACACACACGGAGCCCAAGGCCCACGTGCAAACGGGCGCGACACGGCAACAGCCGACCGTGAGCTAATCAGGCACTACGCACTGAAACCAAACCACCAGCAAAAAGCAGGGAAACACCCATAGACAGCCGGCCCTCAGCCCGAGGGACGGCCGAGGGAACTACCGCTACCTTACCTCTGCAACGAAGGGAAGGGGGGGGAAAGGGCAGTCAAACCGCCGTCCACAGACGCAGAAGAATCCCCGCAAGCAGCCCAACGAAGCAGGAAGAGAAGGCCAGGTAGAAGGCAGGGTAGAAGCGGGCGCAGAGCACACAGAGTCGGCAACAAGCGTCAGTAGGCAGAAGACCGGTCGAGGCAGCGAGAGCGCGGGCCAGACACGTCTTCTCTCCACGAGCGAAGTAGAAAGACTGAATGGTCTCGTGACCGGATCTGGTAAGGCAGGTATGGGGAGATAACTCTCGGCCCCTCTGGGGGGTTCCCCGAGTGCCTCTCGGGTTGTGTGGGCACACAACGGGCAAGTAGGCTAAAATTGAGCCTAGAAGTAGATATTCCCATGTAGTCATGTCATCGGTAATGTTTTTGAGGAAATAAAAACATATATTGTCAAAATATGGCTATTTTGGACCTATTTCCTGAGCTCTTATGACTCTTGACCTTTCTGATTGATTGTACACTGCTTAACGTCCCGACAGCAACAAGGCTGTCTCAGGATGTGCTTGCACTGCTTGTGAAAAAAAAAGAAAAAGAATATTGAATGTACATCGCCAGATAATAAGCCTAAAAATATGAACAACTCTGAATGTTCCTAAAAGATAAACGATTGATTGATTGTACATTGCTTAACGTCCCGACAGCAACAAGGCTTTCTCAGGACGTGCCTGCACTGCTTGTGAAAAAAAAAACAAAAAAAAAAACGATTGAATGTATGTCGCCAGCCGGTCAAATACATCAAATAAACCTAACACATGGGGCCTAAATAAAGCTAAGACCATTTAGCAACACACATCCAATATCAAGAGCTACAGGCAGTGCAGACAGTAGGGAGAGTTTTAAAAAGGCAAATACAGGTGAATGGACAAAGGGTAGACAGAAACACATGCCCCAGAATAGAGAGAAAAACCCACCCTGTGGGGCTGACCAGGGTGACCCTGGGAACTAAAAAATACCTAACCCCACCCAAGTCCCCCAGGGTAAAAGATAAACGAATGTTAGCTCCAAACAATACGGTAGTCTTTGAGATGAAATCTTCATCTTGTTGTGTTCTTATGTCCTATGTTACACTGTGAGTAATCATAGGCAGAAAAATGGCAAAGCCCTTATGGCTCACGAGTATGACTGATCTAAAACTAAATAACAAAAAAGGCAAAGCCATTATGGCTCACGTGTACGACCAATTTACATATGTGTGAACTTTGTGACAATAAGTAAAGGGATAGCTTCGGCACCAGCAAAATCCATGTTCTCTCAAAATGTAAGCAATTTTCACACATCTGTCAATCCCCCGTGACCCTTGACCATTGCTATGAGTCGACTAAATTAGTATGTATAAGGTCTTATCATCAGCTGCCTTTGTGCCAAATTTGATTGAAAAATTTGCAAAAATGTTGATAATACATACAATTTTATCAAAAATTGGCATTTTATACACATTTGCCAGGGTCTTGTGACCCTTGACCTTTCCGAGGGGTCATCCAAAATAGTATGCATAGATAGGTCTTCCCATTGGGTATCTCTGTACCAAATTTGGGTTTGAAGTTGTGAATAGCATTTGAGAAAAAAAACATATATTGTCAAAATATGGCTATTTTGGACCTATTTCCTGAGCTCTTATGACCCTTGACCTTTCCGATTGATTGATTGATTGTACATTGCTTAACGTCCCGACAGCAACAAGGCTTTCTCAGGACGTGCCTGCACTGCTTGTGAAAATAAAACTAAACAGAACATTGAATGTATGTCGCCAGCCGGTCCAGGGGTCATCAGAATTAGTATGCATAGATAGGTCTTACCATCAGGTATCTCTGTACCAAGTTTGGGTTTTAAGTTGTGAATAGTATTTGAGAAAAAACATCTTTTGTGAAAATATGGATATTTTTCACCTATTTCCTGAGCTCTTGTAACCCTTAACCTTTTCGAGGGATCAACCAAATTAGTAATAGTATGCATAAAAAGGTCTTACCATCAGGTATCTTTGTACCAAGTTTGGGTTTGAAGTTGTGAATAGTATTTGAGAAAAAATAAATTATGTCAAAATAGCTATTTTTGACTTATTTCCTGATCCTCTGTGACATTGACCTTTGTGAGAGGTCACTGAAATTGGTATGTTTAGAAAGGTCTTGCCACAAAGTATCCTTGGGCCACATTTGAAGACTGGCTAGTATAGTCTCCGAGAAAATGCTAACGTTAAAGTATACAATGGATGACGGTGGACGGACGACGGACAGACGACCACTGGCCTAAGTCATAGACTCACTTTTGCTTCGCACATACGCCAAAAACTGAGAATTTATTAAAAAAAAGAAGGCAAAGGCCTTATGGCTAACGAGTGACCAGTCAACATAATAAGTGTGACCTTTATGACCCTGACCTTTCAAACAGGTCACTAAAATGAGCAAGTGTTTAAGTGTCTAAACATAAGGGTTGGCTTTTGTACTAGAGAAATCGGTGTTGTCTCAAAATGTATGCATTTTTCTCACATTTGTCAATTGTGAGCCTTGACTTTTGTGAGGGGTCGACTAAATTAGCACACATAGAAAGCTGATGATAGACCTTTCTATGCATACTAATTTGGATGACCCCTTGGAAAGGTAAAGGGTCACAACAGGTCCATAAATTGGTAAAAATAGCCTTATTTTCACAGCTATTGATTTTTCTCAAGTACTGTTTTTGTGCAAATAAAGCTATTTCTGACATATTTCTGGACCCCTTTACCTTTAAGAGGTCACATAAATTGGTAACTTTAGCAAGGTCTTGTCACAAAGTATCCTTGGGACAAGTTCAAAGACTGTGCTTGGACTAGTCTCCAAGGAAAACCGATGTTAAAGTTGACCATGGATGTCAGATGATGGACGGCCCAATACATCTAAGACACTCTTGCTATTGCACGTGAGCTTAAGATTGTGGCTAGGACCTCTAAAAAAGAACTGTTATCCCTGACTAGTTATATCTCATAATGTTATAATTGTGATTGTGCAAAATTAACCCATATATACTGAGGCTAAAAGCTTCAAATTTGTACACTGCCATATATGCAAGCTGCATTATAGTACTTACAGATAAGGATATAGACCAATGGCTTTAGTTCAAGGGTAGTCCCAGAATAGCTTGGCGCCTAGAGGCACCAAGCTATTCTGGCACTACCCTTGAACTATTTTAGTTAAACTTATTTCACACACTGGCGTATTCCAAATGATAAGGGTTAAAGAAATGAAACTTACACACTTCCCAGAGCTCCCTAGCTGCTTTGCGAACGTTTTTGCCCTGTGGAAGTTCCTTGGCAGCGCATGCCAATAACCGACTCATCTGCAAAACAAATGGAGCCTAGTCTTATGCTCAAGCTCAAGACAGGTCTGAAAGACACACACACACAAACATGACACTCAGAGGTGTTGAAAATAAACAATATATTCACCTCAATAAAGCCATTAGCTGTGTTCTCAAGGTTAGACAGGTAATCCCATTCACCTATATTCAATAAGAATGCTGTGCACTGCTCCAGAACCTCAGAGCTTGGCAAAATGTCTGAAACAAAGGAACACAAATAACTGCAGGTCAACCTTTAACCCTTTTAGCCCCGGGACCCTGCAGCTGGAGATGGATTGATCATGATAATTCAAGGGTAGTGCCAGATGAGCTTCCCACCTTCAGGTGCCAAGCTCATCTGGCACTACCCTTGAATTATCATGATCAATCCATCTCCTACAACTGGTACATAGTCGTTAGGCAACACCTCCAAAATCTGAGATATGGGACCTTGGAACTAAAAGGGTTAATATTACCCATGCTGGCATCTCATGAAATTGGACATACCCATGCTGGCATCTCATGAAATTGGACATACCCATGCTGGCATCTCATGAAATTGGACATAATGCACAGAGATCTCTGGTGAGTAGTAGTGAGTGCCCTAAAGACAATAAGCAATGCAGACACAATCCACATTGTCCAGTCACATCCTCTAGAAAAATATTATCTGAAAACAACTCCAAATTAGTGAAGCGTATTTATGATGAATGGAGTTGATGAACTTTGTCAATGGTGGTTTCCTGTCAATCAACCACTTTGATGGGACACGACCACTGAACTAACACAGCAAATTCACATCCTCCTGAAGTCAACTGTTTGAGAATACTTCCCAAATTTGCAAAGCTTATTTCCAAGTATGCAAGAGGTAGTCAGCCTGAGGACCTTTTGTGCCCTGGGAAACCCCACTATGCATACAGTTACTGGTATCATAAACAGTACCCATAGCCACATACACATGGGTGACAGTCCGAAAAATTAAACGACTGAAAACAGTGCAAGGACTACCTATGGATGAGAAACTCAATCCGCTGCTGTAAAATTTGCTGAACCATCCCAGCAAGAGGCATACATTCTCATGAGCCCCTGCAGCCTGTTCTGTTTTGCAAGAGACTTGAATTCTCATGAGCCCCTGCAGGGGCTCATGAGAATTCATGTCTCTTGCAAAACAGAACAGGCTGGCTGAAGGACTGTTTCATCTGAACCCAAAAGCTGTATTCAGCATGCTGGGATTTTGAAAAAAGGTGAATCTGTCTCCAGGACTCAAGACCTTCTCCCTTGCAGTACGAACAGATGGGTTTTGAAGCTTAACCCATTTGGCCCCAACATCCAACAGCAGGAGATGGAGCAAACATGATCATTCAAGGGTAGTGCCAGATCAACTTGGCACCTTCAGGTGCTAAGCTAACCTGGCACTACCCTTGAATGATCATGGTTGATCCATCTCTCACAACAGGTGCACAGTCATTGGGAAACACCTCCAAAATTTGGGAAATGCGGCAGTAGGGTTAAAAGGATTAATTCTGACGCACCTTGCTGAAGACGGATGGAGGTGATGCAGGTTTTGGTTTTCTTTATCAGGTCCTGCAGACTTGATGAGTCGGTGACGGTCTCGCTGATAAAGTACTGAAGGAGGTCGGCCAAAAGGACCTGCCACCGCACATGTTTGGACAAGACGTATGACAGGTCTGCCACCACTGCATCAGCCTCTGTTAACAGCTGTCTGGCTCTCTCAAATATCTGCAGGAAAAATGTGGTTGCTTTTGTCAGTTAAGAACATGGACTTTACATGTTGGGCCTGGACATAAGAGAGGATTGCCACCACTGCATCAGCCTTTGTCAGACTCTGTCAACACTTGCCTGGCTCACTAAACTATGTAACTTTTGTCAACTGAGATAAAATTACCTGCAGACAGCTGCGTATAATATCCAAGATCAAGTCTATGCCAGTCTGTAGTCTTCAAATTGCGGTTGATCCATTTGTTACTGAGCCTGGTGAGAGTTAACCCCCTTATGTGTGCAGCCATAGGTCCTATAAACTGATGGCTGCACACACAGAGGTGTGAACTGTTCAAAACAAGATATTGGTGCCTGCCTGCCCTCCCCCCTCCCCCAATCCCCTCCCCTCAACCCCCTCCCCTCATGTCTAGTTTGCAAGCACAATGAGGTTAACCCATTCCATCATGAGGCTGATATTTTTAACAAATCTGCTTAAATGACATTGTTCCGGTCACTATTTATGGTAGCCATGTTGAAATTGTTGATTGTTTTAAGTTTCTAGGCACCCATATCGCAAACGATCTTAAATGGGAGAAAAACATTGATTCTTTAGTGAAAAAATCACAACAATGACTGTATTTTCTCAGACGTCTTAAAACGTTTGGCGTCAGCAGACAAATTTTGACCAACTTCTACCGGGCAGTTATTGAAAGTATTTTGACCTTCTCCCTGACCGTTTGGTTTGGCAGCACCACACAGAAAGAGTGATCCAAATTAAAAACTGCATCGAAAATCATAGGTATTGATTTGCCCGCTTTGGAGTCCCTCTTCCACGAAAGAATGCTAAATAAGGCTAGATCCATCCTCCGAGATGATTCCCATCCGGCCCATGAGTTGTTTGAGATGCTGCCATCTGGGTGCTGTTATAGAGCGATCGAAACACGCACGAGTCGTTTTAAAAACAGTTTTTACCCAACCGCTGTCCAGACTTTTAATGATGCAAACAAAAGCCAAACCTGACCCATCCGTCCCAATGTTTAGTGTATATATGTAATGTATATAATGTATTGTCCAGCTATCAGCATAATACTTCGTCTATGATGCAAGTGTTTTTATATTACGATATGTCCTCTGTGATTTGTGTCACTGTGAAATCGTGTTTATTGCCTTTACGTTTAGACCACAATAGTTTAAGGCATGCGGGTGTATGTGAGTGAATGTGTGTGTGTGTGTGTGTGTGTGCACGTGAGCAGCTTAAATATATTTTGATGTGTTTTATGTTCTTCTTTTTAAGTTGGGCAGCACCGAAACGATTTCCTAATGTATTATTACATATGGAAATAAAGTTATATCTTATCTTAAATGTCCAATGATGGCTACATTTACAGATTGCAAGATAGATCAACCATTTTTGTTCAAAGGTGGTGCCAGAATAGCTTGGCACCTCAGGTGCCAAGCTATTCTGGCACCACCCTTGAACTATTATAGTCAAATTTGTTTCAAGCATGTGTATCAGGATGAAAAGGCTTAAGTTACTTACACTTAAGTCCATGCAGTGTCTTGCCTTGGCAATCAGCACATACACGTAGGCTTGCTTGAACTCTGCATCCCGAAGATGCTCAATGGCCTGACGAATTTCTTTCGGAACTTTCCACTACAAAATAACAATAACACAGTCATCAACAAAGACACAGTTAACATTTTGGGGAAACTTCCACTGGAAAAAAAACATAAAAACTCGCTAAAACAAAAGCTTATGGAGACAGGATTGCCTGTCTTTGAATAACCAAGCACCATTTTTAAGGACCGTGTCCACAGTAAGTTTTCATCTCTAAAATGCCATCATTCCAAACTGACAACAAACTCCTACGTCACAATGAGATGAATTAAAAATTTTCTAGCTGTATTCAAAACATAAATCACGAATGTGTGCTGCTCTGTGATGTTGGGCCTTACTGTTCTAGGCCATAAGGCCCAAAATAACAGACCAGCACATTAAAAAAAAGAAAACCTCATGAAAGTGTTCATGCCATGAACTCTATCATCGCCATCTGTATTATTATCTCATTGTGCCCGAGGTACGAAATACCCACATTTTGAGGTTATCCTCTGAGGTCTGCATTACAATTCAGGAGACAGATGGAGCATGATAGTTCAAGGTTGGTGGAAGAATAGCTTGGCGCATACAGGCGCCAAGCTATTCTGCCTCCACCCTTGAACTATCATGGTCGAGCCGTATCTTGCTGTGGTGTGTCGCGGGCAGAATGCATTAAGACCATTCTTATTTTTACCCTGTCATTGAGAGAGATGATCTGTGAGGGATGAAGGCCACGGTTTTCATACAGGTCTGTGAGGAGGTCCCGAATAACAGATGGCTCATACACCGCCAGCAGCTGTCCTTCCACATCACTGACATTGTATGATGATTCTACACACAATCAAAACGCAGATCCATGTGATGTGATTTCTGGACTATATAGCTCACACAAAATAAAAGATATACCACTGTGTTGGTCAATGATTCTGAAAACCACCAACGTGCACACTGATTGTAGTTTGTTCTTGCACGGCTTTCCCAGATCGGCCACTTAGTTTGTTTCAGGCGAGCCAAGAAACTGGGTCACAGCTGGTGCTGGCACGCTGAGGCAGCCAGTCTCCCAACTGTCAGGCTGGCTGATAAGCTGGCTTCCTGATAAGCGCAGTACAGCAGGGAAAATGTCTGCCTTTTGTTTTTCATGACTTTCTTATTGACCATTCAAGTGTGTGATGCAAAACTTTGTTTGCTTAAAAGTGGACATTCTGCCTGACACACCGACACCAAACACAATATAGTTGTGACAAACCAATAGCAAGCAGGATACGGTGGAAATAAAGAGAAAAGAAAGGATTTCACTGTGTTGAGTTTTGTCACAAAATAGATGAAGTTCCAACATCAATAACACAAATATGATACAAACTACATCAAAACAGACTTGCAAGTGCTAGATGTAACATGCCTATAGTAAGTATGACTTCTCGGATCAAAGATAACGTGAAAGGGGCCGGAGAGCGGAGGGTGATAATGAGGTCACTGTTAGTGCCAGTACTCCCACAGGCACGATGCAGTAGCATGGATAAATTAAATGATCATGTACTTCATTAAGTGTTTTTGTAAAGTCCATCTATAGCAAAGCACTTAGTCAGAAATTACATTCTTTGTACATAGTTAACAAGACTGCAGACATTCGGCCCACTGACACACTAAATGGTCTGGTTTGTATAAGGCAAGAGAGGTGCGAGCAGACAAGGGATTAATGAGAACACTGACAGACGATAGCCAGAAGACAAGTAGTGCCCAAGATGCATTCCTTGCTATTAGCATTAGTTTCATCAACAACTATAGATTTTTTTGTGAGGTTCTTAGTTGGATAAAAACATGCGTCATACTCTGTTGTGCGTTTTCTACTTTTGTGAAAGGTCTTAAAACATCGAATTTCTACTCTTTGTTGTCAGACATTGAAGGTAATCTTTTTTTGGGGTTGTTGTTCTTAATCACTAAGTTAGTCGGAGGAGGTTTTGGTGTGCCAAGCAGACTGATGCGCATAGGTGCATTGAATTTCTTTATTCTATGGTCCGTTCATGTTGAAAGCAGACTTTTCTGGATTAAACATTTTCGTCCTGAGAAACTATCCAACTCCAAGAGCGAGATCATCTTGTTTAATAATAATAATAATGCATAGCATTTATATGGCGCATTTCTCATATTTATAATATAACTCAATGCGCAGAATGTAGCCGCGAACTGAACCCAACAAGCACGCTCACGTGAATCACACGCATTCACTCACACACTGTACGTAAACACAGAACATTCACGTGGTGCTAAGGGCAAGCTCAAACGAGCTACACGGTATTTGGAAATCGTTTTGTATTTGAAATTTTATTAAGTTGGCTGAAACTGATACCAAAGTGGAAGGGGAGGAAGAGCCGGAGTACCCGGAGAAAGAACCCCCGACGGTCCGCCCGAATTAACGGTGACACTTACTAGAGGAGAAAAATCCGACGCCGGAACCCGGAATCGAACCTCGCACCTTTAGCATTGGTGGCAGGCGCCTTAACCACTGCGCCACGGACCGCCCCGGTACAGTTTTCTTTAACCCATTTAACCCCATGGCTGCATTTCCCGATTTTGGAGGTGTCATCTAACGACCGAGTACCAGTTGTAATAGATGGATCGACCATGATAATTCAAGGGTAGTGCCAGATTAGCTTGGTGACATCAGGCACAAAGCTCATCTGGCACTACCCTTGAATTATGGTTGATCCATCTCCTGCTGTATGGCGTTGGGGTTAAATGGGTTAAACTGAAAGTAGTGCCAAAGAACTGTGTGTCCAGTGCTGAAATTATAACTGCAAGTCCAGACAGATCCGTGATGCTGCTTCATGCCTGTGGAAGTACTGGCACTAACAGTGACCTCATTATCACCCTCCGCACTCCGGCCCCTTTCATGTTATCTCTGATCTGGTAAGTCATACTTACTCTAGGCATGTTACACCTAGCACATGCAAGTCCATGTTGATGTAGTTTGTATCATATTTGTGTTATTGATGTTGGCACTTCATCTATTTTGTGACAAAATTCAACACAGACACTGAAATCCTTTCTTTTCTTTTTATTTCCACCGTATCCTGCTTGCCATTGGTTTGTCACAACTATAGTGTGTTTGGTGTCAGTGTGTTGGGCAGAATGTCCGCTTTTAAGCAAACAAAGTTTTGCATCACACACTTGAACGGTCAATAAAAAAAGTTATAAAAAAAAGGCAGTCATCTTCACTGCTGTACTGCACTTATCAGGAAGCCAGCTTAATAGCCAGCCTGACAGCTGGGAGAATTGCTGCCTCAGCGCGCCAGCACCAGCTGTGACCCAGTTTCTCGGCTCACCTAGAACAAACTAAGTGTACAGTACTAGCGCTGGGCCATTAATTTAGCACAGTTGTGGAATGTATATAAAACTTGAACTAGTAGCAGAACTAGAAAAGCAAGAATAGCAAAGCCCTTATGGCTCATATGTATGACCGATCAACATGATGACGAATCCGCATGTGTGCAAAGTTGAAAATAGTATTTAAGAAAAAAAAATGTTTTTCACACATTTGCTGACCTTTGGCTTTTCCGAAGAGTCATCCAAATTAGTATGCATATATATATATATATATATATATATATATATATATATATATATATATATATATATATATATATATATATATATATATATATATATATATATATATATATATATATATATCTTACCATCAGATATCTCTGTACCACTTTTGGCTTTGTAATTGAATTGAGAAAAAACAATTTTTGTCAAAATGTGCTATTTTATGCCCATTTCTGGACCTCCTGTGACCTGAGCTTTGAGATAGGTCGGTGAAATTGATATGTTTGGAAAGTCTTGTCATGTATCCTTGGGTTAGTTTGAAGTCTGTGTCTTGAACAGTCGCTGAGAAAATGCCAGGTTAAAATTTATCATGGATGCCAGACACCGGGCGCCAGACAGACGACGACGGCACAACACACAGACTGACTTTTGCTATCGCACATGAGCCACAAAGTGCAACGTTCACAAACCTACTGATCTCACGTGGTCTTTGGCTGCCAGCATCCATTTTTCTCATAATGATTCCTCCCTGCATCATTGTGACAACAAAACAATCAACAGCCAGGGTTAACCCTTTTAGTCCCAAGGTCCCATTTCTCCCATTGGAGGTGTTGCCAACATGACTATGTACCAGTTGCAGGAGATGGATTAACCATCAAGGGTAGTGCCAGAAGCTAATCAGGCACTACCCTTGAATTATCATGGTCAATCCATCTACTGT
Source organism: Semisulcospira habei (assembly GCA_036245525.1). NCBI lineage: Eukaryota > Metazoa > Mollusca > Gastropoda > Semisulcospiridae > Semisulcospira > Semisulcospira habei. The sequence goes on along the minus strand of BTPG01000002.1, from coordinate 135,370,136 downwards.
AGGGACTCGGGGCTAAATGGGCTAAGCAAGGTTTGAAACAAAGCTCTACGCCTCTTGCGTTTGGGATCTACCCCTTATGCTCTGGCAGCGATAGGGTTAATTTGACACTGCATGAAAACTGGCAGTGAATGGGGCCAAACTGACCTCGTGTGGAGGGGTAGCTAGTGGGTGCCGTGGCCACATCCATGCCCAGGTCACACATGTAGAGGTTGTCACTGTCAAAGTCCTCCACGGCCATTTCCGCCATCTCGGCCTCGTTGAAGTACGCTGACAGGTCACTGCTCACAACCAGTCGTGAAAACGCACTCTCTGGGGGCAACAGCTCAATCAGATGCCTGGCAACAAATATTAACGCATGAATGAATGAATGAACGAATGCTTCCAATTTCACCATTAACCCCCTTAACCACACGGCCGCATTTGCAAACTTTTGGAGGCATTGTCTAACAACTACGTACCAGTTGTAGGAGATGGATTGATCATGATAATTCAAGGGTAGTGCCAGATGAGCTTGGCACCTGAAGGTGCCAAGCTCATCTGGCACTAATAATAATAATAATAATAAGCGCATTAAATAGCTTGACTACCCTTGAATTATCATGATCAATCCATCTCCTGCTGCAGGGCCCCAGGGCTCTATGGGTTAAATGCACTCTTCTTGAAGGCTTCCACAAAGAATAAACTACAAGAGAATTCGATTTGTTTTTACAAAATCAGAAGTACCAAACATTTGGGGATTTCTTGTCCTTCTTCTGAAATGAATAAGCAAGACTGGATTTCGGTGGCTAAATCAGGAAATGAAATTAAATTTTACACGAAATCACTACTGAATTTTTAATACAAATATCGTACCATATGAAACATTTCAGGTTAGATCGTTGTGTGGTGGACGCCCCTTTCATTACTTCACTCAAAATCTGAAACATGAAAAACAGACTGCACATCTGCTGCCAAGCGCAAAAAAAAAAAAAAAAAACTTTTCCAAGCCAGCCACTGCCAACCATCTCTCCCTACGCACTGTCCACAATGCTCATAGTCGGAAGTTTTGACAGGCAAATACTGCACTTTGACTCTCGACCCTCCGACTTTGAAATGTCACAGCATGTAGGTAAACCAAACATTTCCAGTTTATGTGTAAATTTCTATGGACCCATTTTCAATTTAATTCAATAAACACTTTAGATGTTGGTAGCATTTTTTGCTGCGATGATTCCCGCAGGGATCGTGGTGACCAAAAAGAACACTAGCGACAACCCCAAATAGTTACACCTATGCAAGAAATAGATAAATTATGCTGATGTGTGATTTTTTTTTTACCTTTATCCCATATAACCCCACAACCACATTTCCCAAATTTTGGAGGGGTTACTTAATGACTATGTACCAGCTGTAGGAGACAGATTGATCATGATAATTCAAGGGTAGTGCCAGATGAGCATGGTGCCTTCAGGTGCCAAGCTCATCTGGCACTACCCTTGAAATACCATGATCAATCCATCTCCTGCAGCAGGGCTAAATGGGTCAACTCTAGGACCAAAAGATCATGCACCATGTTTGCACCATTAACCCTTTTCATCCTGATACACTACTGCTTGAAACTAATTTTGACTATGACAGTTCAAGGGTGGTGCCAGAATGGGCTTGGCTTGACTTCGCGAACGAAGATTTTATAGGAGTTGCCCACGACGTCTGCAGGCTTGTTCGTGGCTGCGGAGGCCAATCCGAGACAGGCAGGTTCGACCGCAGTGGCTGCAGGGGAAGGTATGGCCAGAGTTCTGAGCTGCGGCATCTCTGTTTTTTCTCCTGAGCCGCTTGTCCTTAAGGCTAGCTCTGTGAGAGTCCTCAAAGGAGACAGCTGCCTTGTAAATGGTGGAGCGCCAGGTGTCACGGTCCGCAGCAAGCGAAGACCACTGGTGGTGGTCGATTTGGCAGGCACCCTTGAACTAAAACGGTTTATCTATCTCCTAACCTGTAATGTAGCCTTCATAGGACAATAAGTAAAATTAAAAAAAATAAAAAAAACAGCCTCAGGATGTAATGGGTTAATGACTGACCTTGATTAAGAATGAGTGGATGTCATCATCAGCGGTGCCCAATGCCTCGACGATGGGAGTGACCACCGCCTTGCCTTCCACCACAGTTCTCACCAGGTTACACAGACACACTTGAATGTGAAGTTGACTTTGACTGAAAAATTCATGCAAAAATGAAAGAAAATGTGTGCAGATCTGTGATTTTGGGTCTTACGGCACTCAAAGGAGACCAGTGTTACATGGTAGTCGTAGTATGATACAATCACACCAGATGCACGCACGTAGGGTTCTTGTAAAGAAACTTCACTCAGCTGCAACTCGTCACACGTGCCACAAGGTTGTAGACCACTCTGGAGTAACAGTTCCAACAATATTTTACTGCAGCGATGCGATCTCCACACAATGCATTTACAAATGCACCAACACTGATACACTGTCTCCTCTACAATGCATCAACACTTTTGAAACACTGCATCTCTCATACAATGTACCCACATATTTCCTACCACGGTCTTTTATACTATTACAGATTTCCAGAACAATCCAGCAAATTCTCCCAACAAAACCAATCAGAAAAGAAAACGTAACCAAACCTCATTAATATTCATTAAAAAAGAACTCTCTAGAAGTTACTACAAATTTCCACTACCCTCTAAGCAATTTCGATACAATCTTATGAAATGTTGCCGGCAACTTTGACGTCATATATGAGGTCACTAGAAAGATCATGACCCTGCTCAAACCTTCCAGTCTAATGTAGGTCAAACTTTACAACATTCTAGCGAAACTACATGTCACAACAAAAATTGATCGCAATTCTCCGTGCAAAAGAAAATGAATCCTACTAAAAAGGTACGTAATTCTTATCCAAAATAACTCAAATGAATATTGGATCTTTCCTATGATTAACACACACATGCTCTCAAAGAATAACACAACCACAAACGTAACAACCAGACAAAAATTATAAGTAAACAAATGAAGAATAAAAATAAAATAAACAACAGAATCAAACACATTTTAGGCCAAGCTTAGTTTATTAGCAGTGTTGATATCCTTCTAAATCCTTCTAAATTATCAAAACATCTGTCTTTAACACAATGAATAAATATTAATTTTAATTAAAAAAATTTTAATCTTCATTTTTTTCAACATTCATTGCCACTTCATAAAGTTGTTCTATGACAACCCACACGGGCTATTTCTTCATTAGCAGTTCCCCACACTAAGAAAACAAACATTGTCACAATTATAGATAATAATAATAATAATAATAATAATGAGTACTTGTATAGCGCCTAACCTCAGATTAGAGCTCTAGGCGCTTAACAAAAACTAATGTACAAAAATAACTAATTACAAAAATGCAATTTACAAAAAGTACAAAAAACAAAATACATAAGATGTGATTATGCAGGTTTGGGTGTATCTGTTAACGACTTGTGGTTGCACTTTGTACTATAACAGTGTTGGGAATGAAATGTATGTCATTATAATGAACTAAAAGTACTGTGAATCAAATCACCTTACTCAGAATTTAATGTAAACTGTTGTCTTATCTATTGTGTTAATGACCTCTTAACTTTTTCATAATTGCTCTACTGTAATATAGTTGAGTAAATAAATTTATCTTTGAAATAAATTAAAAATAAGGGAAATATGTCAGAAGGCAACAAAAATAAACTCAAAAAAAAAGGAAAAAAAATGCGAAAAAAAGAAAAAAAGACACCTTCTAACTAGGGCATGTGTCGCCCATATTGATTATGATGCCCCACAAAAACAAAAAAAAAGAAGTATTTTTCTCTAAAATGTATTTTTTTGAAAAATACTTACCAGTGGCATTACTATTAGGAAGGTACACACTTAGCTTACCGATTTCAGCCTAAGCATCCGTTGTGTATACTACACAACCAGGGAGGCGACTCCAGGGAGTCGTTACCAGGAAACCCTGAGTGGCCTCCCCTGCCTCCCTATCCGGTCATGTGCGTGGCAGTATCCCACCAGTCTTTGCCTTAGCTCAAAGGCGGCAAGCGGGGCAGGAGGGAGGGACCTCTGAGTAATGCCATCGGTAAGTATTTTTCGAAAAAATACATTTTAGAGGAAAATACTTTTTTTTTCTCAAAACTCTAACCAATCGCATTACTATTAGGCAGAATAGCGAATAGGAGAAGGGTGCCGCCCCCTATGTAATCCCCAAGTGTTAATTTTGCCAGGGACAATCGCACTCCTCGTGCGTTAAGTTATCGAGGCCCCCCCATGCGCCCACTCCCGACGATTTCAGCTAAGCGTGACCTATGGCGCCTGTGGGGTCGGGAGGGAGTGCTGCGCCGCCGAGATGTGCCCCACCAGGACTAGGTTGACACGCTGGCTGGATAGGTCTTGTAGGCAGAAGCGGGCAAGTGTGGATTCAGCCCGCCAACCCACGGCCGCCACCATGTCTCTCACTGCGCAGCTGTGGTCAAAAAACGATACTCACTGCCACTGCTCTGACCTCGTGTGCCCAGATGCGCATCCCCGGAGCTCCCTCTGGGGAGAGGTCTTTGTATGCAGAACTGGTGACCCAGCATAGCCAAAATGAGATCGCCTGAGCGGAGATGCCACGTCTGCCCTTAGCCAGAGGCAGGAATAGGCGGGAGTGCCCTTGGTCTGAAGATGTCTGGATGTCTGGAAGATGAAGATGAGCGACTACTCCATGAGGAGAAGTCAACCGCGACGCGAGAGGGAGTCCATGCGGACATTCCGTCAGGAGGCCGGGTACCCAGGCCCGTGCAGATATGCGTCCGCTAGGAGGAAGCTTACTGCTAAGTCCCGGGATGATACCAATGCTCTCCAGACTCTGGTTGTTTTCATCCGGAAGCACAGAGCCAAAAGTACCTGTTTAGCGCCGAGAGGTCTATGATGGGCCGCCACTCACCGCCAGGCTTGGGGACAACAGATAGGCAGCTGTAGAAGGCCTCGGAGACGGGTCGAGAGACCACCTCCGCGGCCGCATTCCGGAGCAGAGAGACCACTTTGCCTTGAAGAGCTTCTGTCTCAAGCTAGCTGCTCGGAACCGGCGTCCAAAGGGGGAGGGGGTGGGGGTGGGGGGGCGCGTCACACTGGAGGAGGAGACCGAAACGAGACCTGGAGACCCTCCGAGGAGGTTGAGAGGATCCAAGGGTCGTCCGAATGCGGGAAGGGGGATGCAGCACCTAAGCAGGACATCTTGACGCCACAGGTCACTGCCACTCTGGCAACGGACGAGGTGTGGTACGCCACCCGGCTCGAAGCCACTGCCACGGAGGGAATGCTGCGTGATGGTGCCGAGGATGAAAGATCCGAAGTATCTGCCAAGCACCCCACCACAGACTGCATAACCAGCTCTAGGAAGATTATGCGGGCCAAGGCGTTGCGTATCAGGGTCGCCGACTTGTCCAGTCCGCGTGGCCACCGAGATTGTAAGGCCCGTGCCTCCACGGTGCCCTGAAGGAGGTGCGCCGAAAAAGTCTCCCCGAGATCATGGAAGCCAGCTGGCAGAGGGAGGGGCTTGAACCGTTTGGTCTGCTGGGTCGCATCTACCATTGTCGCGGCCTCTCTCTAGGAGGGGGAGGCACGGGGGATCGGGGAACAGGGCCGAGGGGGAGTCTCGCGATCCACGCCGGTCCCGATCCGCTGCCGAAGACGTCAGGCGACTCCCACGAGGGCTACGACCCTGGGGGAGAGGATGTCCCGTCCGATAGGGTGAGTGATCTCTGGAAGCGGGACGAGACGATCGGCCACTCCAAAACGGGGCCCAGCGGGGACTGGGGGTGTGGCTGCGGTGTCTGAGAAGTGGGCGTCCCGCCCCGGGGGGATGAGCCGCGTCACCGCGAAGGTGATGTCCAAACTGGCTCCCACGCCGTCGAACATGGGGCCGGGCATGCGGGGAAAGTCGGAGAGGACGAGGGTCCCTACTCCGCCTCTGGGAGGCGGAGGGGGAAGGGGAGAGGGGGGAAGGGGAGAGGCGAGGGATGAGCGAGACCTGTGTCTAACCGTCCGTCATGCGACCTACCTCCTGATCCTCTGGGTCTTTCGGGCAGGGTCGGGAATCCTCACTGTAGCATCCTCCGACAGCCGAAAGGGGGGAACTCCACGGACCGAGGAATATGCGAGTGCCCGAGGATCGAACGTAATCTTCATTGCGGGGCAACCGCCACTGTCGAGTGCATCCTGTCGAGCATGCGGTCCCAGTGGCTGTGCCGGACCCAGGTGGACAGTAGTCTGCAACACCACAGGGTGCCCGAAGCCGCTGCTGACTCCATTCGGGTCGGGTGTGTGTGGGCAAGACTCCTACTGGCTAGTCGGGCCGACGCCTATCCCCGCGCCCGAGGCTGCTGCCAGCCCCGCTCAGGCGCCTTGGGGTGGGGGGGCAAGGTTCCTGTGGACTCGTCCAGACAACTCATGTCCTTCCCACGAAGCGGGGCGACCGAGGTCGCTGCCAGCCCTGCTCAGTCCTGACAGAGTGGGGGGCAAGGCTCCTATGGCTTGTCCGGACAACATGTGTCCTCTACCGCGTAGAGGGGTAATTGAGGTTGCTGCCAGCCCCGCACCACATCGGAGTGGGGGACCAGGCTCATGTGGGTTTGTCCAGCCGTCACTTATCCTGCGACTGAGGTCGCTGCCAGCCCAGCTTGGATGCATCGGAGCAGGGAGGGGGTGGGGGTGGGGGGGGGGGGCAAGACTCCTGTGGGCGTGTGCGGCGGATGCCTGTTCTCTACTGTGTAGCGGGGCAACTAAGGTCGCTGCCAGCCCCGCTCGTAAGTATCGGAGCGGGGGGCAGGACACTGTGGGCCTGTCCGGACGATGTATAGCTGGGGACGGGGGTCACTAACCGCCCCGCTTGAGACGATTCGGAGCAAAGGGGGGGGGGGGAGGGGGGGGGGGGGCAAACAAAGGGCCTGTCCAGACAACGTCAATCCTGCGACTGAGGTTGCGGCCAGCCCCTTTCGGGCGAATTGGAGTGTGGGGGGGGGGGGGGGGGGGGGGGGGAAGGTTTCTGCAGGCTTGGCCAGGCGACGCATATCCCCTGTCGTGTAGTGGGGAGGCCCCATTTGGACGCATGGGAGTGGGGGTGGGGGCAGTGTATGAGAGTATGAGAGGGTTTAGTTGGTCGAGGCCTGTACTGCGGGCCCCCTCTGACGCAGCTGGGGGGGGGGGGGGGGGGGGGGGGGCAGTGTTCAAGAGGGCCTAGCCAGTCAAGGCATGTCTTGCGGGCACCGCTCGGAAGTAACGGACAGGGGGGCAAAATGTCTGGGGGCTTTTTCGTCTGACCTCTGGAGATCTGTTGTTCACCATGTAGAGGGGCGACCGAAGCCACCGCTGGCCACACTCGTTACCTGGAGTGGGCGGGCAATGTCCCAGTGGACGCGTCGGGGCAAGATAATTATCACACCGCGTAGTGGAGCGACCGAGGCCGCTGCCGGCCACGCTCCGAGGAGCAGGCGGCAAGGTTCCAGAGGGCACGACGGGGCCATGGAGGGTAGGTCCGGGGACTGGAAGGCAATGGTTGGGTCCGACGAGCTGGCATCCAGACTAGTCCTGTGCGTCATTCACGCTCCTCCGAGCGGGTGGGCCGGGAGTGTCGTTCACGCTCCTCAGAGTGGGTAGGCCCGGTCCATCGGTCATGCCCCTCAGCGGGCGTGCCTGGTGTGTTGCTCACCCTCCTCAGAGCAGGTGGGCCGGGACTGTCATTCACGCTCCTCAGAGCAGGCGGCACTGATGCCTATGGGGGCACAAGCTGGCTTCACCACGCAGCGGGGTGACCTCTGTCGCTATCGGTCACACTCCTGAGAGCAGGTGGGCCCGGTCTGTTGTTCCCGCTCCTCATAGCGGCTGGCAAGGGCTCAGGGGGCCTGTGGTGACCAGCGAGTACGTTCGGGCCAGCAGAATTTCTGCACAAAGGCCAAGCCCTACAAGCAACCGCCTGGGGCCAGCAACAAACGGCCCCGTGAAAGGACTCACCACACTGTCCGGGGGGGGGCCAATGGCGTCTTGTCAGCACCCATGACCTGAGTGCCCGACGAGTGGACATTCTAACTAGGTCTGCGGTGGCGCCTCCGTGTTGCTAATCAGGCAACACATGCAAGACCGTACCCCCACTTTCCTCTCCCTCTGTCTCCCAGTGGTAAGGTCATAGGCAAAAGTGGGCGCAGAGAAAGAACAAGACGAAAATGGAGTCAGCTTCACAGAGATGAAGACCATCATTAAGTCTGTGTACAGACCACCACAACGGCCCCTAGACAGTTACCATCAGCTGTCCAGACAAGAGCAGGTGACCATCTTCCGTCTGAGGACCGGGCACAACCGACTCAATTTCCACCTGCACAGACGCTTCCACCTCGTGCCATCTCCCCTGTGCCCTTGTGGAGAAGCAGAGCAGACCACAGAGCACATCCTCCAGGACTGTGGGAACCACCAGTTGCTGAGGGAGGAGATATGGCCGAAGCCCGCCACCCTACAAGAGAAACTGTACGGGCATGTGGAGGTGCTACAGAAGACCACAGATTTCATTTTGAGAGCCAAACTCCAAGTGTGACGGCGTTCGAGAAGAAGAAGAAGATCATAGGCCGTAGAGCGTGGAGGGTACGACGGTCGAGGGGCCGCCTCGACACGGCGAGCCCGCCAGCATCTGTCTAACACGCTAGAGACTGAGAAAGGTGGCTTACCTGGGGGCACTCCCACAGCTGTCCCCGCCGCCGGCGCCGCGGGAGGAGCCACAGGGGAGGTGGAACCTTTACCTCAACGGCCATTCACGCCGGTAAAACCCTCCACCGTCAGGACCAAAGCTCCTACCCGGGAGTGCAGGTCTCCCTCGTCCGCCCGGAAGCCTCACCGAGGGGGGTGGGGGGGGGGGGGGGGGGGGGACATGAAGTGCCTCTTGTTCCACAGAAATCTCCGCAATTGGGAGGCTGCCATCCGTGCATTGCAACATAGAGCAAAAACGTGAAACCCGACCACACGTGGCACCTACGGCCACGTGAGCTGCGTACATGACCGTTCTGTTTGCGCCCCAAGTCGAATTCCACAATATAAATCCCCCGAAAATGCCAGAGCCAGTACTGAAACCCCGTAATGAGTGCAGGTCCTTACCTGTGCACTTTAACATAGAGCCCTAGCTCACTACCACTCCGAGAGAGCTCCAAAGTCAAAATAGACTGGTAATTGACCACCAAAATTCCACAGAAAATTCCAGGGCCAGCCTCAATCCTGCCGGCTCAATGGCATTATCCGAGGCCTTACCTCGCCCTATCCTAGCACCAAGGTATAGGAAGGGGTAGAAGGTAATCCAGTCGACAAAACGTGCGGAGACTGAAACCGGTAATCCTTTCACAAGGCAGCTAAGCATAAGACTGGTGGGATACTGCCATGCACATGACCAGATGGAGGCAGGGGAGACCACTCAGGGTTTCTTGGTAACGACTCCCTGAAGTCGCCTCCCTGGTTGTGTAGTGTACACAACGGATGCTTAGACTGAAATAGGTAAGCCAAGTGTACCTTCCTAATAGTAATGCCATCAGTAAGAGTTTTGAGAAAGAAAAAAAAAAGGTTTGGGTGTATCCATCAAATCACACCTACCCAGATGCAGCAATCTCATCCTGAATGTTTCCTCTGTACGCCATGCTAAGTTCATGTTTCAGGTTGTCCTCAAGCAGAACACTCACAATGCCCTGATCAAAAACATTTACTCACCATTAGCCCTTATCATTCTGACATTACTTGAAATAAATTTACTGATAGTTCAAGGGTAGTGCCAGAATAGCTATTCTGGCACCACCCTTGAACTAAAACAGCTGATCTATAATGTAGCCTTTATAGTGAAAATAGGCAGCCTAATGATGTAATACGTTAGCTGGGTTTTTAGCATACAATACTATCTGGCTGTTGGTAAAACTCTTTGTCATCATGATTTCTGCAAGAATCATTGCAACAAAAAACACTACCGACAGCTGATGGGACTAAATTGATAAGAGAACATTTTTTTTTTTAAGGTTTATAGTTCTTTCCATTCCTCACACTCACAGACACCCATCTCTCAAATGCACACACACACATTTACCTGATATTGCTTCTTCCTTGTGGCCTCTGCCTTCTCAAATCAAATGCACACACACACATTTACCTGATATTGCTTCTTCCTTGTGGCCTCTGCCTTCTCAAATCAAATGCACACACACACATTTACCTGATATTGCTTCTTCCTCGTGGCCTCTGCCTTCTCAAACAGGCTGGGTGCTTGCGTTTCCATGGAAACCCCCAACAAGCTGCTACAGCTGGTGAGGTAGCCACGCAGTCGATCCATGCTAATATTACAGTAAACCTGTTTCTCTGACTTATGGACACACAAAAAGAAGTCACAGTAACCAGTCATGTTCTTGCCAACACCCACCAAAACAACAACTTACAAGTATTACATTGGCTTGATCATCGGCTGAAACAGGGATTACTTTCAGCGATTCCAACACACAACAAAGCCATCACTGACAGTGACATTTTCATATCAAACTAGATTTAAAAGCAGAGCTAAGGCTGAAACTAAATCCTGACACTGTTAACCCATTTAGTGCCACCTGACACAGTCTGTGTTTCTGCAATCTTCATTAACTCATATCATACTGAGGCTAAAAACTTCAAATTTGTACGCTGCCATATACAAGCTACATTATAGTACCGACAGATAAGGACACAGACAAATGGCTTTAGTTCAAGGATGGTGCCAGAATAGCTTGGCGCCTACAGGCGCCAAGCTATTCTGGCACCACCCTTGAACTATTTTAGTCAAATGTATTTCACACATTGGTGTATTCCGAATGATATGGGTTAATTCAAGACAACAAAAACATAGGTGTCCAAGGAACATGGACTGAAAGTAGTGTCATCAAGAGGAATAAATCCTTATCAGCCCACACAACTGCAGAAGCTCATGAGGATCTTAACTCCTGCAGTTGTGCCTGAAGCTCATCTGGCACTACCCTTGAATTATCATGATCCATCCATCTCCTGCTGCAGGATCCTGGGGTTGAATGGGTTAGCCCTTTCACTGCCAGTGGATGCAGACTGATTTTAAAAAAAAAAAATTACTGTCAATTCAGCATCAAGATATCCAGCTCTCAAAGGAGTAAGAGCTGTAGATCCCTCTGAGCCCCTACAGTTGCTGTCAAACGTATCGAGGATCTGTCTCTTGCAGTTGGTTGGTATTTTTCTTGGCAATCAAGGGGCTCAAGTTGTTGCATGAGTGTTTGCTGTGTATGTTTACACACACTTTTTAAACTGTTCAGTGCCGAGAAAATGTGAACACCACACGCGAATCTCATCTCTAGCATTAACCTTAAATTATCATGATCAATCCACCTCCTGCAACTGGTACATAATCGTTTAGTAACACTTCCCAAATTTGGAAAAAGCACTTGTAGGGCTAAAAGGGTTAACATTAATTGCAATTAGCTGGATAATGTTACCTGCACTACATACCTTGTTCAAGATTTGCTTGCAAGTTCTGAATTTTTCAAAAGCCTTCCTGTATTCCCCTTGGTAAAAGTACAGTGATCCCAAGTCAAACGCAATCTGCAACAAGTGTCATGTAACTTCCAGTTTCAAATTATGAAAGCCCAATCAATGATGGTTTTATTTTACATTCCACTTCTTATCGTCAAAGGAATGGCAACAGACTCCATACTTGCACACACAAATGATGATAATGAAAGATGTAAATAAATAACACTTTACTATGTAAATAGTTCGGCATGGAGTAATTAATGTCTCCAATGGCCTAACTTTCATTTTTAAATAGTAATATGCTCAAGGTGCCACATGGACATAAAATGGAGCTGTGAAAGCACAATGTTGCTACACCATTAAAGGTGTTAATCTATGTTTCAATCTTCATGTTACACAAGTATTCAAAAATCTGCCATAATAATAATAAGGAAACAGGCAGTAAGTCCATATTTGTGAACAGCAAGAAGTTCATTGTAATACAATAAAAATTTTGTTTGTCAAAAAAACGGACTTACTGTCTGCTTTCCCAAGGCACAAATGTTCACCCCACAATGCATTTCAAATTGTACTTCCCTTCACACATTAACCCTTTTTATACTAATACGCCAATTTCTTTGAAATAATTTAACTGAACTTAAACTGTTGATCTATCTCCTAATCTGCAATGTAGCCTTTATAGGATGACAAACACATTTTAAAAAATAAGCCTCAGGATGTAATGGGTTAACAGACCAAATTTAAAGGATGCACATACATACACACAAATAAATGCACCAATGTGACCCTCTCACCTGGCAAACAATTTCCTCTGATGGCACGACCACCACATGCTGCCAGTTGGTGCCAGCGCTCGATCCATCAGTGGGGATGCGGAAACTGGCAGCCGCGGGCATTTTCACGTTCGGCTGGTCCTGGCAACACTTCTCCAGGAAACTAACAGATGAGGGCAGCTGCTCCTTAAACTGAACATGGGTAGAAGGCAATAAATTAACCTCCTTGTGCATGCAGCCACTGGTGGTGGTACTGTTTAACAACCGAGACAATACAGTTCACTTCTTTGTGCATGCAGCCACTGGTACTGTTTACAGTAGTGGTAGCTGTATGCACATGGGGGTTAACATGAATTTTTTTTTTCTAAAATGTATTTTTTGAAAAATACTTACCGATGGCATTACTATGTGGAATACACTCTATAGCCTAACGATTTCAGCCCAAAGTTGTGTCCTCTACACAACCGGGGAGGAGACACCGGGGATCCAAGTACAGGAGCCCGGGTGGCCTCCCCCTATCACCCTATCCCGGCATGCGCGGGGTGACAGTTCACCAGTTTGCACACTTAGCCAATCACATAGTCAGGGAGGCAAGCGGGGCAGGTGGGAGGGCCGTCCGAGTAATGCCATCGGTAAGTATTTTTCAAAAAAATACATTTTAGAAAAAAAAATTCATTTGTTTTTTCAAAATACATTACCGATGGCATTACTATGTGGAAGAATGGCAAATAGGAGGTGGGTGCTGACACAAAACCCCCTCTATCATAACGCCCCCCCCCCCCCCCCCCCCCCCCCAAAGGCCCACTAAGGAGCACTCCCGACGATTTCAGCAAAGACGTACCTACGGCACCAGAGGCGCGCGGAGGGAGTGCTGGCCCGCGGAGATGTCGCCCACCATGGCCAGGGAGTCACGCTGGCCGGATAGGTCTCGGAGGTAGAAGCGGGCGAAGGTGGAGTCTGTCCGCCAGCCTACCGCCGTAACAATGTCTTTAACTGAACAGTTGCGTTCAAGTGCCACGCTGGTAGCCACTGCTCGAACCTCATGCGCCCGGATCTGCAAAAGTTTATCCCCGTCAGGGGAGAGGTCCTGGTATGCTGACCGAATCACCCACCGCAGCCAGGACGAAACTGTCTGGGCCGATATATCTGGCCTGCCTGGAGCCAGCGGCAGGAAGAGGCGGGAGCGCCCGAGCCGGCATGGCTTTGAGCGACGCAGGTAAATCTTCAGTGCCCGGACCGGGTCCTGTTGGCGTGCGGCGCGGGATTGGTCCGTTCCTCTTAGTGGACGCACAGTCAGTATCTGGGGTGCGGCCGATGGAAGCCTGTTCTTTGCTAGAAAGGCCGGGTCAGTGAGTAGCTGTGCTGAGCCATCCGCTCGAAACTGCAAGCACGCGGGTCGTGCCGAAAGTGCATGAAGCTCACTCACGCGAGAAGCCGTGGCAAGGGCCAGGAGGAAAACCGTTTTCCGGGTCAGGTCGGCGAACCGTGCCAAGGGCAGGGGTTCGAAACGGTCCGTATTTAGCCATGTCAGTACCCAGGCGAGGTCCCACCGAGGTATGAGAGAACGGGAGACCGGGCGTCGGAGGTCAAAATGAGCCAACAGGTCCGCAAGGTCTTTGCAAGTCCCCGGATCCGGGAGGCCGAGGTGGCGGTAAGTGTCTGCGATCATGGAGCGATAGCCCTTGATGGTGATGGGAGCTAGGCCTTGATCTTCAAAGAGCCAGAGGAAAAAATTCGCCAGTTGGGGGGTCGTCAGATTCGTGGAGGGGAGCCGGTGGGCGGAGCACCACGACTGGAAGACCCTCCACTTGCCTTCGTACACATTTCTGGTGGACAGTGTGCGGGCTCCTTCAATCGCCGCCACTGCCGCATCCGAGAAACCTCTAGCGGCGAGGGCTTGCCGGACAACCTCCCGGCGTGAAGGAGGAGGCGCTCCGGGCACGGGTGGAAGAGAGCCTGGCGGGGCTGCTTGAGCATCGTGGGTGGGGAGGGGAGCTCCAGGGGCGGATCCGTAGCTAGTGCGAGCAGGTCCATGGTCCAGCTCTTGTTCCAATTGAAGGGGGCCACCAATAAGAGAATCGCTGAGCATCCCAGGAGCTTCCGCAGGATCTTCGGCACCAGCACCGACGGAGGGTAAGCATAAGCGATCAGACCGTCCCAAGGGATGGAGAGTGCGTCCACCGCCCAAGCGAGGGGATCCGGGACTGGAGAGACATAAACCGGCAGCTGGTTGTTCCATCTGGTGGCAAACAGGTCAACCAGCAGCGTCTCCCACCGTGAGCAGATGCCCGGGCGAAGGGTCCACTCGGTGTGGAGAAGCTGTCCTCGGCGGGAAAGAGCGTCTGCTATCACGTTCAGGTGGCCCGGGATGTGGCGGGCCCGAAGGGTAATGCCCCGATCCCTGCACCAGAGGAGTAGATGGTAAAGGAGAATGCACAGGGAGGGGGAGCGGATGCCACCCTGGTTCTGGATATAGGCCACCACCGTCGAGTTGTCCGAAAGAACGAGGACCTCCTGACTGGTCAGAGTCTCCTGCCAAGTGTCGAGGGCCATCCCAATCGCCTTCAACTCCAGCCAGTTGATGTGTTTGTCCACAAAGGTCCGAGGCCAAAGGCCTGAGGCCGAGACAAAGTCCGGTAACAGGCGAGCCCCCCAACCGGAAAGGCTCGCGTCGGTGCAGAGTGACCAAGGGGGCGAAGGGGTGTGCAGGGGCACGCCCGTCGCCAGCCACGCTAGATCCGCCCACCTCTGCAAGACCCTGGTCACGAAGGAGACTCCACGCACCATCTGATGAGCAAGGTCGGCTATCTTCTGCCTCCGCGCCAAAGGTAGGCGGACCAGGTTCAGGTCGGTCAGGAATTCCATCCCTAAGTGCATGAATCGGCGCGAGGGGGCGAGGTCCGACTTGCCCCGGTTGACCAAGAACCCGAGGCGGTGAAGAAGAGAAAGTAGGACGTCTCTGTCGACTACGAGGGTCGAGGCGATCAAGTTGCGCAGTAGCAAATCGTCCAAATAGTTGGAGGCCGGACTCAGCGACCGCTGGCGAAAGTTGGCCATCACCGCGTCGTGGAGCCTCGTGAAAACCCATGGACTTGTGTTGAGGCCGAAGGGAAGGGCTCTGAACGGGTATACGATTCCGTCGAAAGCGAAACGAAGATAACGGCGAGAAGACGGGTGAATCGGCACAAGAAGATAAGCGTCGGAAAGATCAAGACTGACAGCGAAGTCCATCGGCCGGACGGCCGCTCGGAGAGTCCTGGCTGTCTCCATCCGAAAGTGGGGAGCCGAAATGTACTTGTTTAGCGCCGAAAGATCGATGACCGGACACCACTTGCCCCCTGGCTTGGGTACGAGAAACAGACGGCTGTAGAACGCCGGCGTATCTTGACAGGAGACCACTTCTGTCGCGGCTTTGCTGAGCAAAGCTAAAACTTCTCCGCGCAGAGCTTCTACCTTGAGCCGATCGTTTGGAGCTTGGGTCCACACGGGGGACCTGCGCAAAGGTGTAGGGGACTGGAAGGAAAGCTGCAGGCCTGCGGAAACGGTCGAGATGATCCATGGGTCGTCCGGGAAAAGAGCACTCCACTGGTCGCTTTAGAGGGCCAGCCGCCCACCGACTGGCGAATCTAGAGCAGTCAGCGGGGGCAGAGGGTAGGTTAAGTCATCGGGCCCGACCGCGCCCCGACTTACGGGCGCCGCGGGACCATGAGGGGCGGGAGGCAGGGAAGGATAGCGGGGCTTGACGGGGGCGAGCTCTACCGCGGGCACCGCCGACTGGAAGCGAACAGGGTCTAGGCAACTGCAGGGCACGACCCCCCGGCCGAGCGGTTAGCGTGAAAGCGAGAAGACGAGGGGGTAGAGGTCGGACGGGGCCACAGGTCCTTAGAGGCCTCCTTCGCGTTCTGCCAAGTTTCTCCAAACAGTTGCGAACCTCCGAGTGGTGCCTGGCGAAGCTGAGTCTTCACCGACTTGGGGAGATCCGAGCAGAGACGCAGCAGATTGTCCCGTCGCCAGAGGTAACAATTGGCAGCCGCCGCCATGGCATTAGTCGAGGAATGGTAGGCAGCCCGGTTAGCCGCGATCAGGATGGCTTGGACGTCGCGAAGCGGGGAGGAGGACTCCAGGTCCCAAGTGTCTTCCAGACATCGCAGAACAGCCTGTGTCGCTAACTCCAGGAAGCCGGAACAAGCCAGAGAGTTTCGTACCAAGGAAGCGATCCTGTCTAGTGGGCGAGGCCAAGAGTTCAAGACAATCCTGCGACCGCCCGCCTGGTTGATGGCAGCTGCGTCCACTGTAGGCAGAGGAATGGCGAAGGCTTGGGAATGCCCAGCGTACTATGCCTGACGGAAGCTCATGTTGATACCCGCCGGCCAACGAGAATCAGAAAAAAAAGCGTTGTCGCCGAAAGAGTCTTGACGAAGCTGTGACGAAAACGCGTCTGCTAGGTCCCAGAAGCCGGACGGCTGAGGAAGAGACTTGCAGCGCTTAGAAGGCCTAAGCGCGTCCACCATGGCCGAAGCTTGTCTCTTCGCGGGAGGCGAAGGCGGACAGAAGTCAGGCGGTAGGAAGGAGTAGATTAGACGGGAGGCCTCTCCCAGGGACCGGAGCGTGTCGATCGGAGAGACGTCTTCACCCGAAGCGGATACCTGCGAACCATCAGGGGTGGGGGAGTCGTATGGCGAATCCTCCGAAAAAGCCAAAACCAAGTCCGCTGGATGTAAACCGAGAACGTCAGGATCTAAGTCGACAGCCCGTCTATCACGTGAAATCATATGGAGGGGCGACTGGCTGAGCGAGAGCCAGTCTGTCGTAGGCGAATGGTCCCGGCGTGAGGGAGGAACTGGAGCAGCCGCCCGCGAGGCCTGAAGGGAAGGGCGTCGTGGGGAAAAAAGAGGGGCTGTCCGAATCCTCTAAGTCGCGCCGCCGAGTAGTAGATTGCGGGAGCCTAGAACCCCGCCCGAAAGGCACAAGGGGAGGCGGAAGGGAATCCCTGGCTTCCCTGACCCGCTCGGGAGGAAGCGAGCGGGGGGAAAGAGGGTCCGCAACCCGGCGAATCCGTTCCTGCGAGGAAAAAAGAAAGTCCGCCCGGGCCCGCTTAGAAAGTTTCTAGCGGGGCGGGGAAACGAAGCGAGGATGGAGCATTAGTGGGACACGCGACCCCTGCTCTGAAAAAACGGAGCGAGGGGGCGCGAGTCTAAGTCTCGCCCAGCCCGCCTGGTCTGCACGGGGCGGGGGGGCGGGGGGGGGGGTTGGGGGGGGGGGGCGGGGGACGTCCATGTGGTGCGCCGGGTCCCCTCAGAGAAATCGGAGCGGGGCGGCGGCTCATGCCTAGAGCTCGGATCCCGCTCAGAAGACCCGGAGCATGAGGGAGAGTCTCTCCGTTTACTCTTTTTTACCCTCTTTTGCGCTCGTCGCGCCGAGACCGCTCAGAAGAAAGGGAGCGGGGCGGCGTGTAAGAACGCTCGGCTCGCCCAGACAAGGCAGAGCGGGGGGGGGGGGGGGGGGGGGGGAGCAAACTCAAAGTGCTCAAGCCACGCTCACAAGAAATGCAGCGTGGAGAGCGTGACTCTAATACTTGCCTGCCCCGCTCAGAAGCTCAGAAGATTCGGAGCGGGTGGGGGGGGGGGGGGGGGGGGGGGGGGGGTGGGGGGGGGGGAGTTCCTGGGTGGTTATGGTACAAGAAGGGGACTTACCTGCGGGCCGGACGGCCTGGACGACAGAGCGAAGAGGGGTCCGAAGAGCCGACGGAACGACGCCCACCTGCGGAGAAGTCCGAGTATCCTGTAGGGGACGGGTCGGCCAGTCGCGTCTGTAAAAGTCCCATAGTTGAGACCAACGGTCCTCACGCCAATTAGCACAGACGACACAGGTCCTATCTGAAGAGCATCCTGAGCAAGGGAGGCAGGCATCGTGAACGTCGGGGGGCCACTGAAACTCCCCACACCGAAGGCAAGACTTCAAAGAAGCCGCCATAGCGTCCGCCGCCCAAAGCACGCAGGTAAAAGTTAACCCAAGCGCCGAAAGAAAAACACTTCACACGAGGCACAAAGTCACGAGGGAGTCAAAGTTATTAGCAGCGTCCAGGAAAGTGCACAGAGTCCAAACCGTAAGGCGCTAAGAGCATAAGCTCTAAGAACAGACTGTCACGGTCCCCGCTGGAAGGAACACGAAGCGCCGAAAACTCAATCCCTTAGGCACAGTCACGAGTTAGAGACACAGTCACTAGCCGCGGCAAAAAAGGCCAACTCCTGGCAAACCGGTCGGCCCTAAGTCCAAGATGAATCCACTGAACACAATTCCGGATACTATAAAACGCAAGCAGAGCACTAGGCCCTAGTCCACTCGGCAAAGCCAGGCTAATTTATCTTGCACTGAAGCTATTTTACGAAAAATGAAGACACCGGTCAAAACGCAGAAACAAGGCCAAAACCAAGTAAAGTTCGTCACACGGAGCATAGGCTAACACCCAACCGAACCGGTCGAGCAAAGAGTGCAAACTGGTGAACTGTCGCCCCGCGCATGCCGGGATAGGGTGATAGGGGGAGGCCACCCGGGCTCCTGTACTTGGATCCCCGGTGTCTCCTCCCCGGTTGTGTAGAGGACACAACTTTGGGCTGAAATCGTTAGGCTATAGAGTGTATTCCACATAGTAATGCCATCAGTAATGTATTTTGAAAAAACAAACAGCTTACAGCACAGGTGGCTGCAAACACAAAAGGTGTAAAATAGCTGTGTACAGTACTGGTGGATGCATGCCCAAGAGGTTTTTTAAGACTGTTGTTTACAGTAGTGGTGCCCAGTAGATGCAGGGGCTTATTAGAATTTATGTCTCTTTATGGTGGATGCACGCACAAGACGGTTAGGACAGCTGTTTACAGTACTGGTGGCCAGTAGATGCAAGGGCTCATTAGAATTTATGTCTCTTTATGGTGGATACATGCACAAGACAGTTAGGACAGCTGTTTAAAGTACTGGTGGCCACATGCACATGGAGGTTAAGACAGCTGTTTACAGTACTGGTGGCTGTATTAACATGGAGGCAAAAACAGGGCTGGTGGCTGTATGCACATGGGGGTTAAGACAGCTGTTTACAGTACTGGTGGCCCCATGCACATGGGGGTTAAAACAGCTGTTTACATTACTGGTGGCTGCAAACACAAGGGGGTAAGATCTACAAAAAAGGTAATAACAAGAAAGACAAAGCCATTATGGCTCACGTGTATGCCTGATTTACATATTGTGACAAGTGCTGGCTCCTGCAGCATCAAAATCCATGTTTTCTGAAAATGTAAGCATTTTTCACACATCTGTCAACCCCCCCGTGACCCTTGACCTTTGTGATGAGTCAACTAAATTAGTATGCATAGAAAGGTCTGCCCATCAGCTATCTTTGTACCAAATTTATTTGAAAATTTTGCAAAAATTTAGGAATACCTACAATTTTATCAAAAATCAGCATTTTACACACATTTGCCAGTCTCTTGTGACCCTTGACCTTTCCAAGGGGTCATCCAAATTAGTATGCATAGATAGGTCTTACCATCAGGTATCTCTCTACCAAATTTGGGTTTGAAGTTGTGAATAGTATTTGAGAAAAAACATCTTTTGTCAAAATATGGCTATTTTTCAGGTATTTCCCCCCCCCCCCCTCCCCCCCCCCCAAGATCTTGTGACCCTTGACCTTTCCGAGGGATCAACCAAATTAGTACGTATAAAAACGTCTTACCATCAGGTATCTTTGTACCAAGTTTGGGTTTGAAGTTGTGAATAGTATTTGAGAAAAAATAAATTATGTCAAAATATAGCTATTTTTTACCTATTTCCTGATCCCTGTGACCTTGACCTTTGTGAGGTCACTCAAATTGGTATGTTTAGAAAGGTCTTACCACAAAGTATCCTTGAGCCAAGTTTGAAGAATGTGGCTTGAATAGTCTCCGAGAAAATGCCAACGTTAAAGTTTACCACGGATGACGGCGGATGGACGACAGACGTCGGACGGGCGACGGACGGACATCCACTGGCCCAAAACATAGACTCACTTTTGCTTCGCAAGTGAGCCAAAAATGGTTTATAAGTGACAATTCTGTTGACACATGGCTAGCATTAGCAAGAGGCACAGAACCTCATGAGCTAATAATCATGCAGTCTCAAATCACACACAATGCACACACATACTTTTCTGATTATGGTTTCTGTGGCTGCAATCATGACAGAGTTTGGGTCCAATTGTCCAGGCCTGCAAATGATACACCAGTGGTTTGAGCAAATGACACACCAGTGATTTGACGAAAAAACTCACAAAAATAATTTGTATCATGTACAATATGTATTTTGTGAAAACAGGGAATGGCAAGAATGGAGAAACTCATTTAGACCTTTCCTAAAAGACCTACATACACGTACCATATTGTGCAACAGACAGGCAGGCACTACTCACTCACAAAATAGAAAAGATCATGCTAAAAAGCTGTCAGCGTCTCATAAAAAGCTGTCAGTGTCTCATATATGTAAACATGAAATGGTCTGTGATTTCGGACCTTACAGCTGCCGAGCTGCAAGGTTCAAATCACAGATCAGCAAATATATGCCTGTTATTCTTCAACCGTGTAAGTGTTTGTATTACTGTCTGTACGCAAACTGAAATTTTTTGAAAAAGTGAAATGAGCTGCTAGGAAAAAATAAGAAACTAGCGGAGTAAGTACAGAGCTCCAGTATGCTTTTATGCATTTATTTGGAAATCCACACGAAAGCGTGCCAAAAGAAAATCTGTGATCCTAATCTTACATAATTATAGGTCTTGGGCATGTTAACCCTTTTACCCCCAAGGTCCCATTTCTCAAATTTTGGAGGTGTTGCCTATTGACTATGTACCAGTTGCAGGAGATGGATTGACCATGATAATTCAAGGGTAGTGCCAGATTAGCTTGGCACCTTCAGGCGCCAAGCTAATCTAGCACTACCCTTGAATTATCATGGTCAAATCATCTCTTGCTCTAGGGACTTGGGGCTAAATGGGTTAATGAGTCCTGTGCTTACAGAGGTACAAAGTTCTGCTTGGTAGGCCTGGTGGGAAAGCTGTCTCTCACAACACTTCGCACACACCTGAAAGTGGAGTATCATCAGTTTTAGCCATGAAATTTTAATAGAAAACGAGAGGGCTGCCTAAAAAATGTCTCGTGTTACCCAGAAATTTACTGTACCATGTTTGTGTTCAGTATGCGAGTGAATGTGTATGTTTCACACAAGTACTGTGTATGCGAGTGAATGTGTATGTTTCACACAAGTACTGTGTATGCGTTCAATATTCGAGTGAATGTGTATGTTTCACACAAGTACTGTGTATGTGTTCAGTATGCGAGTGAATGTGTATGTTTCACACAAGTACTGTGTATGTGTTCAGTATGCGAGTGAATGTGTATGTTTCACACGAGTACTGTGTATGTGTTCAGTATGCGAGTGAATGTGTATGTTTCACACGAGTACTGTGTATGTGTTCAGTATGCGAGTGAATGTGTATGTTTCACACGAGTACTGTGTTTGTGTTCAGTATGCGAGTGAATGTGTATGTTTCACACGAGTACTGTGCATGTGTTCAGTATGCGAGTGAATGTGTATGTTTCACACGAGTACTGTGCATGTGTTCAATATGCGAGTGAATGTGTATGTTTCACACATGTACTGTGTATACATGTGTTCAGTATGCGTGTGAATGTGTATGTTTCACACAAGCGTGTGAGACTGGTTTAGCCCTCTGGCTGTCTGAGGCACTGCAGGAATCACTGCGACAAAGTGTGCTACCAACAGCCAAAGGGTTATTTTGAGGCACTTTGATCTAATAATAGATCATAATATAAAATAAAAGTGCAATTAAACAGGCATTTACAGGGGGTCATGAATATCTGGACAAGATCAGCTAGAACTATCACAGCTGATTTATAACCTGCCAAAGCTGATCAACCATTTTAGTTCATGGGTGGTGCCAGGATAGCTTGGCACCTGAGGCGCCAAGCTATTTTGGCACCACCCGTGAACTATCAGTCATATGAGTGTATCAGGATGAAAAGGAATAATAGATCCATTGGAGACAGTGTGAACCATTGAAATGACTGTAAACGGACCACAGGTTAACTACTGGTATGCCCCAAAATCCATGCCCAGCAAGAGACATAAATTCTCTTGAGCCCCTGCAGATGCTCACGAGATTTATATCTCTTGCAAATGCAAGGGTGATAATGCAAAATTGAAATGACTCAAACTAGACCACAGACTAACTATGCCCCAAAATCCATGCCCAGCAAGAGACATAAATTCTCTTGAGCCCTCATGGATGCAGGGGCTCATGAGAACTTATGTCTTTTGCAGATGGAACAGACTGGCTAAAGGGGTGTTCTGTTTGAACCAAAAACTGAAAATCAGCTTTATGGGGTTTGGAAAAAGCTGAGAATCAGTCTCGGGCACTGAAGACTCACCCAAGCAGATCCCTGCCTCCATACAGTTTGAAAAGTCATTAATACTTAACCCTCTTGTGCATGAAGATACCAGCACTGTAAACTGTACTGGTGGTTGCAAGCACAAGGGGGTTAACACAATAGTGACAGTGGAACCCACCATCTGTGAAACAAGTGCACGGCAAAGAGCGCACTATCTGACATGGTTGTGTCCTCCAGGTCGGGAGAGTGAATGTTGTCAATCACCTCTGGAGCAGCTATCTTCAGCAGCTCAATCAACAAGGCTTGCACTATCGGTGTGGGCACACTAAAATAAACACAATCATGACACATAAAACATAAAACTGTACCATTAACCTGTGTACATGCTTGGATTCCAAACAATCCATATTTTCTTTTAGCGTACATGGACAAAAAAAATGGTTCTGCCCAAACATAATTCACTCACATCTTAAAAATCCAAACAGCAGGCCTCCGAAAATCTAACAATGGGCAAAAGGGTGAGCGGACCTAATACTTTTTGCCTTCACATGGCACACATCATGATAGATCATTGTCAAGGTTTATAATCCTAACAAATGATTTCCACAATCAGAAGTAGGTTAACTCTTTCCCATTGAAACGCTTCCGGTTTAGTGTTAGCCCAAACAAACCTGGGGGCGACAAGTGTGTTACTGGAACCAAACCCACCATCAAGCTGCCCACGCAAGGAATAACTATCGGAACTTGGAACGTTCGCACACTCTACCAGTGCGGCAAAGTGAAGGAACTCACCCACGAGTTAAAGCGCTATCGATGGGACATTGTAGGACTTGCAGAAGTTCGATGGACAGGCTTCGGAGAAACAACAACAGATGAAGGCCATAAAATCTGGTTCAGCGGAAAAGAAACCAAGCACGAACATGGCGTAGCTTTTATCGTAAGGAAAGAGGTGGCTGGAACTGTCATCAGCTGCACCCCCGTGTCAAGCAGACTAATCTCCATCCGCATCTCCGCCCGACCGCACAACATCACTATAATACAAGTATACGCTCCAACAGCAGATCATGATGATGAGGAATTAGAAGAATTTTACGAACAACTGGACAACATCATCAAGAAAACACCTAAGAAAGACATTCTGACTGTCCTCGGTGACTGGAATGCAAAGATCGGCCCTGACGCTTACCAACAATGGGCAGGAACAGCTGGCAAGTTTGGCCTTGGAGAAACAAACGACAGAGGCCTGCGACTTTTAGAGTTCGCACAGAGTCACCGTCTTACCGTTGCTAATACCCTCCATCCACACAAGAAGTCAAGAACAGTGACATGGCAATCGCCAGGAGGCCTGGTCCATAACCAGATTGACTTCATCTTGCTGCCTCGACGATTCAAATCCAGCATTAACAAAGCACAAACGAGGTCCTTTCCTGGCGCTGATATTGGCAGCGACCACAACCTCGTCCTTACTAGCCTCAAGTTGAAGCTGGCATTGAAACGAGACAGCAAGAGTCCTCGCATCCGATTCGACCTCGAGAAGCTAAAAGACCCGGAAGTAGAAGAGGTCTTCCAAGCCCAGGTGGGAGGCAGATTTGCAGCCTTGGCTACTTTGGACTGGGACGTAGACACCCTTGCTGGAAATATAAAAGAGGTGTTACTTTCTACAGCAGAAGAAGTGCTGGGGAAGCAGAGGAAGCACAAACAGCCCTGGGTCACCGATGACATCCTTGATCTCTGTGATGAGAGGAGAGCCTGGAAGAAAAAGAGAGGCCAAGACCTCACATCAGCAAACAAGTACAGACTTGTCAACAAGAAGATCAGGAAGAGGATGAAAGAAGCCAAAGAAGATTGGATTGAAGACCAGTGTCGTAGCGTGGAAGAGGGCATGGCAAACGGCAACAGCAAGAAGGCTTATGAAACGCTAAGGACCCTCACCAAGACTCAACAGCGAACAGCCACAGTCATCGAAGACAGCAGCGGCCAACTCCTTACGGAAAACACTGCTGTACTAAACAGATGGACTGAGTACTGCCGAGACTTGTATAACTACAAGGCTGAGCCAGACACCAGCATCCTCCAAAACAACCAGGCTGGGGCCAGGAAGGCCGAAGACCTGCCAGTGTTAGCTGAAGAGGTGGAAACAGCTGTACGCGGCCTGAAGGGAGGAAAGTCTCCAGGTGTAGACAACGTACCTGCTGAACTGTTGAAACATGGAGGAGAAGTAACAACGAAGGTACTCACTACACTCTGTCAAAAGATCTGGGAGCAAAAGAAATGGCCAGTAGAATGGACACAGTCTCTAGTGATCCCGCTCCCCAAGAAAGGAAACCTGAAACAGTGCCAGAACTACAGAACTATCAGTCTGATAAGTCACCCTAGCAAAGTAATGCTTAGAATCATTCTCAACCGCCTCAAAACTTTCGCCGAGGAACTGCTGGCAGAAGAACAGGCTGGCTTCAGAGTTGGAAGAAGCACTGTAGAGCAGATTTTCAACTGCCGCGTCCTGATCGAGAAACATCTGCAGCATCAGCGCGAACTCTACCACAACTTCATTGATTTCAGGAAAGCATTTGATCGCGTCTGGCACGACGGACTCTGGCAAGTCATGAGATCGTTCAACATAGAGGAGGGGCTGATCCAAATGATAGAAGCGCTTTACAAGAACGCCTGCAGCGCGGTTCTACTTAACAATCAGTCAGGCGAGTTCTTCAGGACGACGATCGGTGTCCGTCAAGGATGCCTGCTCTCTCCTGTCCTTTTCAACATATTCCTGGAGAAGATCATGCAGGAAACCCTCCACGACCACCATACTTCAATCTCTATTGGTGGCAGATCCCTGTGCAATCTTCGATTCGCAGACGACATTGACCTCATGGCAGGCAGCAATAGTGAGCTGCAAAACCTGACAGACAAACTTTCAAGTAGCGCAGGGTCTTATGGCATGGAGATCAGTACGGATAAAAGCAAAGTGATGATCAACACCACAAGCGACAGCAGCAGCAACATTCACATGAACGGCCAGAAGCTAGAAGAGGTCAATAGCTTCAAGTACTTGGGAGCCACCCTGTCCAAAGACGGTAGTTGCATAGCAGAGATCCGTATCAGGATAGGTACAGCAACATCCGCAATGGCCAGGCTGGACAGGATATGGCGAAGTAACTCCATCAGCTTCACCATCAAGTACAGGCTCCCTTAGTCATCGAAACGCTTACGTTATAGCATTGTGCTCGTTGCCGTCTATAGACGAGTCGCTAGTATTCTAGGGTTGGGTTTTTACAAAAATCGCATGAAGCGCAGCTATCGGTCTAAGGGAAGCAACCACTATAATATGTTTCACCAACCATTTCTAAAATATCTGAAAGTGAATGCCCTTGTCGGATGGTGTCGGAACAAGGCCAAAGTAGCCGACGTGCCTTGGATCGTCTCTGATGATAAGCTTTTTCGATCCTCATGAGCACGGTTTCAACAGTGATTTTTAGCTTGTAAAATTGTGATTCAAGAAGGGACAGATCTCTTGTGTGATTTCTTTGTTTGTGGAATACATTTTTTTGTTGTTGCCATGTTGGTGAGTAAATCTGGGTTTTTCGTTGCTTGTGCTTACACTGTTGCTACCAAAACCACTTTTCTCATTTTTTGCTCTGCCATGTTTGTTCTGTTGCATAATAATCAAATTGGTTCAAATTCCCAATAAAATGATGCACAAACACGTGCAGTTTTAAAAAGTACTTTTAATGCTCTTTCCAATGATACCCAATTTATCTATGGGTGTTAGCTTGGTAGGCTGTGAAAATTAATTCAATCTACCCCAAAAATGTATGTCACCAGGGAACACACGTCATTTTTCCTGCTACATCTGCAGGGAACTGACTCGCTGAAAATTTTACGATGGGAAAGAGTTTTTTTAAAAGTGCATCTTTTGATGCCAACAGTGGATTAATCCATGTAGTTCCAACTCTCTATAACAGGAGATGGACTGATGATAATTCAAGGTTAGCGTCAGATAAGCTTGGCGCCATCAGGCGTCAAGCATATCTGGCACTACCCTTGAATTATCATGGTCGATCCATCTAATGCAACTGGTACATGTATGGTCATTAGGTGACACCAAAAGAATTGGGAAATGCAGCCATGGGGTTAAATGGGTTAAAAGACAAGCAAGACATGCAATACTGCACATTTGTCCAGGTTTTTAATTCACTGTTTTGGTCAAAACACATGCAATTTTGATGTACTTATGATTTCCAAACAATATGTACTGCTACAGTGGAACAAGAAAGGCAAAGCCATTAGGGCTCACGTGTATGACCGATTTACATGTGTGACCTTTGTGACAAGGGCTGGCTTCTGCAGAAGCAAAATCCATGTTTTCTGAAAATGTAAGCATTTTTCACACATCTGTCAACCCCCCGTGACCCTTGACCTTTTTGATGAGTTGACTAAATTAGTATACATAGGAAGGTCTTATCATCAGGTGTCTTTGTACCAAATTTGGTTGAAAAATTTGCAAAAATTTGGGAATACCTACAATTTTATAAAATAAATCAGCATTTTACACATTTGAAAGCCTCTTGTGACCCTTGACCTTTTCCAAGGGGTCATCCAAATTAGTATGCATAGATAGGTTTACCATCAGGTAAATGGTAAATTGTTTTTTCATGCTCGTATAAAGTCCCACGTTGATTATGTCTCCACAGTGTGGGACGGCTGCAGTGATGTCCACATGAAGAGGTTAAACTCCATATATACAAAAGAGCTGTAATATTTCCTGTACCTCATGTATTTCATACATATGGTTTTTATATGTGTGCGCGCGTGTGTGCTCGTGTTTGTTTGTGCGTGTGGGTGTATGTGTGAGCGGCGTGCGTGCGTGTGTGCATGTGTGTGTGATGAGGGTTATTTCTTTTCTGTATATAATGCTATTGGGTCTTGTATGTAAATATTTTAATAGTTTCCCTTTTTTATTTATTTATTTTTTAATTATTTTTTATTTATCCTGTAGATGTTAGCAACAGCAAGTTTGTAAAATGACGATTTGTTTTCTGTCAAAACTTTTTACCGTTGAAAAATAAAGTTTCATCATCATCTCTGTACCAAATTTAAGATTTTAGACCTATTTCCTGAGCCCTTGTGACCCTTGACCTTCTGAGGGGTCATCCAAATTAGTATGTATAGATAGGTCTTACCATCAGGTGTCTCTGTACCAAGTTTGGGTTTCAAGTTGTGAATTGTATTTGAGAAAAAACATCTTTTGTCAAAATACGGCTATTTTTCACCTATTTCCTGAGCTCTTCCGAGGGATCAACTAAATTAGTACGTATAGAAAGGTCTTACCATCAGGTATCTTTTTACCAAGTTTGGGTTTGAAGTTGTGAATAGTATTTGAGAAAAAATAAATTATGCCAAAATATAGCTATTTTTTTTACCTATTTCCTGATTCCCTGTGACCTTGACCTTTGTGAGAGGTCACTCAAATGGTATGTTTAGAAAGGTCTTACCACAAAGTATCTTTGGGCTAAGTTTCAAGAATGTGGCTTGAATAGTCTCTGAGAAAATGCCAACGTTAAAGTTTACCACGGACGACTGCAGACGGACGGACGACCACTGGCCCAAAACATAAACTCACTTTTGCTTCGCACATGAGCCAAAAAGGAGCAGTAGTGTATTTCCATCTATAATGTACTGTACCTTTTCTCTAGTGTGGAAAGATCCCAGCGAAGATGGCAGGCCACGCTAAGAGCCAGCAGTCTCAAAGCCTTCACCTTTCTACTTTCCTCAATAATTCCGTCACCTGCACACACCATTCCATCATCATCAGGGATTTTTCATTTGATTATTAAATTAACAAAACATCTTTGTCATTTGATTTATCGTTCATTTTCCCATTCCACTCATCCAGCAAGGTGTTGTATACAACTGTGTGACAACAGAAAAACCAGGAATACACGATTTCCATGACATGTCAACAACAAATGGTGGTTTAAATCTAAACTTGGAATTCGTCGTTATGTTGTGAACATCTGACTTTAAATGTCCACAACATAAGACAAAGTACAGCAGAAACTTTGTTACTTGCTTATTCTACTCGATCTCTAACAAGTTTGGCTATTATTAGATCTCAGCATCAACACATTATTTACAGAACCGATCAAAGTCAGTCAAATTACTTGATAATACTAAGATGATGTCAGAACGCATCTAACTGAATCACAGTTTGTATTAATTACACGTTGCATTTCACAGCCATCTGTTGCAAAACTTTCACTGAACAGTTGATACACTTCTGCAACAGATGGTTACAAAACACTACACACAGCTTTAGCTACCGTTCATTTACTTTTTTTAGGCACTAACGCATGTCGTCTTAATCCATATCATACTGAGGCTAAAAGCTTTAAATTTGTACACTGCCATAATTATGCAAGCTACATTATAGTACTTACAGATCAGGATATAGACCAATTTTTCAATGGCTTAGTTCAAGGGTGGTGCCAGAATAGCTTGGTGCCAAAAGTTTCCAAGCTATTCTGGCACTACCCTAGAACTATTTTAATCAAACTTATTTCCGAATGATAAGGGTTAGTATTTGACACATACTCCATTCTGTTCTAAATA
The DNA here is from genome assembly GCA_036245525.1 of Semisulcospira habei. NCBI lineage: Eukaryota > Metazoa > Mollusca > Gastropoda > Semisulcospiridae > Semisulcospira > Semisulcospira habei. Next base: position 135,340,781 of record BTPG01000002.1, on the reverse strand, counting down.
CAACCCTATCTGTACTACATGCAACAGATAAACATTACCGATCTTGCTAACAACTGTGCAGAACAACCAGAAGAAACAAGTGTTTTGACAAGTGTGCATTTGCGGCATATTCAAACTGCCATAAAGGTTCATTATGTGTATGTCAGAATGATGTAACAAACACAAATGGTGCTGAAATTTGTCTCTAGAAATGGTACTTTAACCCATTTAACACCATTAGCCGCATTTTCCAAATTGTAAAGGTGTCACCTAACCAGTATGTACTAATTGCATGAGATGTCAAGGGGATAATTCAAGGGGAGTGCCAGAATAGTTTGGCGCCAGACGGCGCCAAGCTAAGCTGGCACGACCCTTGAATTATCATGGCCAAGTCATCCCCTGCTGCAGCGCGTTGGGTTAAATAAGATAATTTTTAAAAGCCCCGTACCACCACCGTAACTGTTCAAAAAAACACTTCTGCAGCAGATACTTAGGAAATGCTACACACAAGCCTAGCTACAGTCCATTTAGACGCAGGAGAATCCAGTTTAGCCCATGTCGTATTTATTTCAAGTAATTTAACTCATTGTGTCCCCGGTACGAAATACCCACATTAACCGAGCATAATACACAGTCCTCCGAGGACTGCATTACAATTTAGGAGACAGATCGACCATGACAGTTCAAGGGCCAAGCTATTCTGGCACCACCCTTGAACTATCATGATTGAGCCATATCTTGCTGTGGTGTGTTGGGACTGAAAGAGTTAACAATAACTCTGCTCAACACAATCTGTATGAGTAACAATGAACTGAAAATTTATTGATGCGTTAACCGCTGCCGCAGAATAAACAAGTGCAATTACGCGTGCATGTTTGCTCATGCCCAAACTGCACAGAGGTTCATTAGGTGTGTCAACAAGGCCTAATACACACATATGGTGCTGAAATTTGTCCACAGATTTATGTGCAATGGCACTTTAACTGCTGTGTTAAAAAGAATACAGCTATGCAAGTGTATAAGCCATTGCTGATTAAGATTTACCATCAACCATTTGGCTGTAGAAATCGTGACAAAAAGCGCTACCCAAAGTCAAAGGGTTAACAACAGATACTGACTCACTTGTGCATGACATTTAGCCACCGGTACTGTAATTAACAGTAACAGTACAGGTGACCACATAAAACACAGCTTAACCCTTTCGTAGTACTCCCAGAATGCAACAATAGAATAAAAGTCTTTTAGTTTTGGGACTGGGAGTCAACAGATTATCTGTCATACCTGTCAAATTTTGAAAATGGGAAATCTGGAGATTTTTCATTGCCCTTTTTTCCCGAACAGTCACACTCACAGCATTTTCTTACAACTGGCAATAACTATCAGCATAAAAATCAAATTATTACTTTTGTATATAATGTATGTGTGTTTGTTTCATTTTTACAATAAACTGACACTGCACCATTTAATATTCCATCTTAATTCGTATGTGAGAATTCCTAAAAATATTGTGATTTTATTTGAATTAATTGACATTTTTAAATCTGGTGCCATTATCTTCATCCTCGATCGCTTCGATGAAGCGCAATATGCATGATGCAGCCGTTAGGCACCTGAGAGGTCCTGCATCTCGCCAGGAACGTGTATCGGGGGTTCCTCCCCTAGACCGACTGTCGTTCAGGACTGTTGAGCTCGGTCTGCCCACCAATGAGTAACACACATTGGTCCCTCACATCGTTTAGCCCGCCAGCAGAAGCGGTTTACCAAGGTGTGGCCACTGTTATCCCTAACAGCTTTCTTGGAGCCAGAAGTGAGAGTTGAGTGCTGGGTGAGGACCAGTGCTCCCGTCCACCCGGATGGATGCTGCTGCCAGGTTTACAAAGGTACTACCTCTCTCCAGACACCCCATGCTGTTATCTGATGTGCACACCGACACCAGAACATGCAGAAAAAGAGCACAAATCCAGAAACACTGACACTCTTCTGGAAAATTTCAGTATTGAGACTAGAGAGTAGAAACCATTTTCCTTACTTTCATGATATTTTAATTCTTCTAAACTGGAAAAGACATGCATGCAGTTTATATGTTTGCCTACTGCTACCTGCATTCAGAATAGGCTCTCGGTAAGCCCAGAGACAAAGGAAAATGTCTGTGGTAAGACTTGCTGTTGGATACTGCACTCCATCCCGTGCATTTTGTTGAAAAGCCTTTTGCATGCAGTTCTGAATTAAATCTGATACTGATTTCTTTACTCGCCGATGTCTCTTGCTAAAAGCATCCGCATTTTACCTCTGATTTAGGAAATTTATAGCAGACAATTTCTTTGGTTCACATCAAATAAAACCGGAAATAAACAGAGCACATGGGTAGTCTCCCTCTGTTCAAAAATCGCTAATATAGAAAACAAAACTGCCAACGAGATACACGCTCAAATTTTTGTATGATCCGAATCTCCTTAAGTCAGGAGAAATCGGGAGGAAAAGTCATGAAAGTGGGAGAAATCGGGAGGGCGAGAAGCAGGAGATGGGTTGCGAAATTGGGAGTCTCCAGCTGAAATTGGGAGAATTGACAGGTATAACATAAGCTGTTAAGCAAAACATCCAACAACTTAACATTACCATTTTCAACTTTCACTTCTCCAAGAGGCTGGACAACCCCTGCTGCATTTTGCTCCCTTGTGTTCTGTATCAGAGCAGCCATTTCCACTTCTGCCTGCTGCATAAACTGCACCACTAGCTGTGGTGCTGATGGCTCTATGGGAGGAAATAAGATGTTGAAAATGCATCAAGTGTATTTTGTATGATACTTTTCTTTAAGTTAACATTTTTTGCTGTCAGTAGCATTTTTGTCAAACTAAAGTGATTATATTCCTACAGGAATCACCTCAACAAAAAACACTACCAACAGCCAAAGGGTTAAAAAAAATAAAAACATCCCCAAAGGGTGACTGACTTTTACACTGTCAGTGTCAATGTCATGATTGTGCCCGACATGTGAATTGCATAATCTTGCATCAAACAAGATATTATTTCAATATTTGAAATAAACAAGGACAAAACAGGGCACCATGTCTTGCTTTTGTTGTTTTTGTTTCTTTCCAACTCCAATCATCTGAGCATTACATTACATGTGCAACTTAAGTTCAAAATTAACAGGGGTGGGGGGGGGGGGGGGGCGGAACGCCCCAGAAATCAGCTCTCCGCCCCATGCTCAGTTAAAGCTAGGCCATACCCGCCCCGTCAAAATTTCTACAGTCTGTTACAGTTAGGTTACAACCTTTTCCTTGCTATCGTTTTCTGGGTGCTTTTGTGTTTTTTTCTCTCCATCAAGGGCTCAGATTGGATTGTAATAATGAACACTTCTCAAAACAACTTCAGGGCTTCCGTTGTAGTGTGTCTGTGCATCTATGACACATTAAAACTCAAAATCACATACTGAAAATTAACTAAGGGTAGTCAGACGCACTAAAATTCAGTGCATCTGCGTCCGAGACGCATCATCCTACCACCGTGCGTAACCTAACAGAGATAGGCGAGTCATTTTATTTTTAGCGACAAGTTGGTTTGTTTAGCCGCTTGTATGATCGCGGCTGCGGTCGGAATCACCCCGACTCCGGGTCCATGTGAGTGTAACTGGACAGGCAAACTGTTAGTTTACGTGTGGTGTCAGCATGTTATTACAAAGTGCGCGCTACACGTTGAACGCGTTACTTGCTGTGACGTCACCATTCATACTATTATGGGATACTGCATCGTGTGTTTCACTTTCGATCTTGACGAAGTTGTAAATGGCGGAGAAAAAGCAAAAGGAAGCTGGAATGCTTCGGATTCTTCAATCCGGCACCGTCTGATCGTGATAATCGCTTAGAAGAAAGTTACACATCGACACCAGCGTCTCCATGGACAAGCCACAGTACCAGAAATGATACCCCTGGGCAGTATGTGGCACCACCGCTGCGACTCGCAGTTTTCCATGGCTAAAAGCACAACGGTACACAAATGGTATGCACACTGTGCGTGGAGGCGAACTCAAAAAGCAAGTCCAGAAATTTGAACAGAAATAAGTTTGTCAGTTGTTGTTTTTTTATCGTGGTCGATCCATCTTCTGGTAGGCCGGGCAAACTAGCTCTAAAATTTGAGAAATTTATACGTCTTTCAGGTTAAATTATTAAATGGGTTGAAACCAACTTTTAAGTACATTAGTTCACACACACACACACACACACACAGTTTAGACAAGTCAGACTTTGGTTGTCAATCTGCATACAGCAGAAAAGGCTATATTCTCTGTAACAATACATTATCAAATGATCATACAGATAAATACATGTACATGTGTTTTTCTGTGTGAGAGAGAGACGGAGAGGGAGACAGGCCTTTGCAGGATAGCTCAACCGTTAAAAAATCAATATCATGGAAAAGACACACACACTGTCACAACAAATTTAAAGAGGAGAGAGCGAAATGAGTTAATTTTTTTATTTTTTTAAATACAGATGCTGCAGTTTTTCTTAAATAAATTTGCGGACCCTCTATTATGCTCAGATGGGGGTCTGTGTACCCTCTAAAATGTATACCTGGGGGTCTACAGACCCTTTAACCTGTTGTGAAAACAGAAGCCCTGAACTTACACTTAAAATGGGACCAAACCAAAAGCAGACCAAGGGAAGCTACTTGGGAAATATGACGTCATTCCTTTTCCTGAAAGGGGACAAGTTTGCGCGCAGTTTGACATGATAGGCCCTATGTTTTGCTCCTCCGACCAAGCATTTGCTGTGACTGGGGCCCAAGGGGCCCCAAGCTGAAAAAGTTAATTTTGAACCCTGTTAAATAGACATTTTATTTTTAGTCTGCTGGGAGATGAAAACATACCATCCAGTAGTGAGGTACAGATAGCCACTAATGGTAATAGCATTTATAGTACAAACACTACTTACAAGTTACAGTACTTTAACAATTTTCACCCAAAAATAAACTCAAGCAGACCAAATCAAACACAAACCATCAATGCCTGTATCACTATCAGTGTATGTTTGACCCCTTTGGCAAATCAAGTATTATATCATTATACCGTATTAACTATTAGGGTCAGAGTTTTTGTGTGCGCTCAAGCATGAAGAAACCCCGTAAAATCCTGACCACTCAGTGGGTTTCCAGACATTACGGTGATTACCCAAAAAAAATAACAATGCTTTAAAAAATAAAATTGTGCCAAATAGCAACTGGTTTTCAAAGCTGCTTACCGGGATTGTCGTTTGAAAGATGTTCGTCAAGGAGTTTATCGTTGAGGATGAACTCGAACCAAGACACGGGTGGCAGTGCGTTTGGACCCAAGCCAGGACCAGCACCGCGCGGCACTTGGATGTCGGTCATGGCGAACGTGTATGATAGATTGTCCCTAGGTATTGACGCAAAAATAAAGCGCACTGTCTACCAAAGATAGAAAACCGTCATTCGGAAGGCTCCATAACTACTCAGAAGTTAACTATTCTGCAAGCGCAAACAACTAATCAGTTGCCTTGTTGTGTTTGTTGATCCTGACGATAATCCAATGTGGTCAGGGGCCGGTAACGCCAAACAAAATTTGCACCATTTAGAGACAAACAATTTCCAGATAGAGATTTTGGATGGAATTCTGGAACTGGTGTAGAAACTGGATAAAACAGTCTGACCACCACCAACTGCCTCAGTTTACATAGTTCGTAAACCAAGCAGAAACCAAGGTATAGTGCTAGGGGTCCAGCCTATTTCGATTTTGTGTAGGACTCGTAAACCACAGAAATATTACAAAGAAAGGAAGTAACCAAAAATGTTACTTTCCTGGTGCTCCTGATGTAGAAGGCTCCAGTCAATATAGGGTTCGGGCGGGAAGTTCTCCGCGTTGCCTAGGAACGTCGGCTGCCGCGCCGCCATCTTGAGAGGACACACTAGCCTGGTGATAGACTTCAGATAGTAGTAGTGTTTTAACATGTTTTTCTTCCTCTTTAAAAACAAACAAAAATAGATGCTGGTAGCGGTTTCCTAGGGTGATGGCAATACTTGCTGTTATTGCTTATAGCATGTCAGGACTTTCCTGACAGCGATTTCCTGATGAGCACATGAGTTGCATATCCTCTCAAGATGTCCGCCATGACTAGCATGATGACGTCAGCTTCCTGAGCTCTATTAATGCACAAGCCTCTTACAGCTATGATGATGTGAGTGATTTCAGAGTTCCCTCCATTTTGCCGACAAGATTGTGGGATAAATAGATCCCAAGTCATTAGTATATTATAATGACAGTAACAAGAAAACATTTACTTTGCTTGACAGCAAGATGACATCATATTCTGGAAGTAAACTCTTTTTTTTTTTTTTTTGGTTTGTTTGTTTGTTTTGTACTTCTTATTCTTGTAGTACACACTATTCTTGGGAAATGCTATGCACTTTGAGAAGACTCCTTATGGCAAGAAAAAGAAAAATTATAAATAATTCTGTGTCAACAGCTATTTTCCAATTAAGGCATTCTGTGGCAGAAAAAAATACATCATGTGTGTAAAATGGAGACTTTTATGGCAGGGGAGGGGGGAGGCGGGGGGATCTAACAACCAAAACAATTCACCCCAAGCAATGAATTTGCTCAACATACAGTGTGTGCCATCAGATCTACAATGAACTTAGACGTTCTAATAGCATGAGGATTCTCAAATATATTCTGTGTTACCACCATCTCGTCAACTAAGTGTATGTGGAAATCGCAGTCTCAGTTTTAAAAAAAAACAACAACAACTGAAGCCTTGGGCAGGGTTACAGGTTACCATGAATAAATGCAAATCACTTGAAAATCAGAAACATTTTCTAGTTAACATTACAGTTCACTGTTTTTACTAATCAATATACAATGTTCCATAGAAATTTCACTTTCAGTCTTAATATTGTTGTGGCTTGCACTACTGATTGTCATTCTAGCAATGGCTCTCTTTCTTTTTTATGCACAATAACATTATGAATCTGAGTTGATTGTGAACCACGATGTACATTTATGGACAGCAGTTGACACCTTCACATCAGTATGCTTTCTAGCATCCCATTCACGACTGCAGTCTATTTTTAGAAATAGCTACCTGGATGGTAGTAGTAGTAGTAGTAGTATTGTGAGGACAAAATATAGGCCGTGAGGCCTTTGCAAATGTCTTTTCTTTCTTTAATTACTTTATGGGTCTGCTATGCATGCAAATTTTCCTATAAATCATTCATCATAGGAATAGAAAATCTCTTTAAATTTGGGTAATTCATCCAGGTGGTTTTTAAAAGAATTTATATTAGGTGCTTTTTTTTAAATGAAACTGGTAACTCATTCCAAACAATGGTAGCTCTGTTAGAAAAACAAAACTTCCACAAGTTAGTGTTGGAGTGCTGTACAAAGAATTTCCCTTAAGAGTTTCTGGTTCTGTCACAAAATGGTGCTGCCCAAAAGTCGTTCAAATTTAGGTCATCGATGCCATTATTAATTTTAAAAACTTGGATTAAGTCTCCACGTATTCTACGTCCGCGTAAGGAGTGTAGTCCAAAGTATTTGAGTCTGTCTAAATAAGTCATATTTCTACATTCTTTGACCAGCTTTGTTGCTCGTCTCTGTACTCTTTCGAGTGCAACTGATTGCCTCTTTAAACCTGGGTACCATACTGTTTGCATATTCTAAATGTGGTCTGACTAGTGATTTATACAGTTTACTAAAAATGTCCTTGTCCAAATAATTAAAAGCTTTCTTAACTACTCCAACCATTTTGTTGGCCTTATTGATACAGTTCTGAATATGGGGGTCAAAAGATAGAACTTTGTCGAAGACAACACCTAAGTCTCTTTCCTCCTCACAAGATACCACCTTATTAATGTCGCTATTAACTTTCATCAAGTAATCGTGTTCAGGATTGTTCCTTCTACCATGCAAGGTGGGTATTTCAAATGGATTTAACACAAAGCACTAAAGGAGAGTGATTCAGTGACACTGTTGCTGGAGAAAGTTTTTTTTTTTTTTTTTTTTTTTTTTTTTTGTTGCGAGATCAGATCTGTGCTTAGATCCAATATTTGCCGGATAGTGCCACATTTTTACTTCCTGTATACATTATGCGAATGAAGCAGTTTGAGAATCGTGTGGGAGTCTATACCCGAATCGTAGACTTACACTTTGTTTTCACTTGTGATTCTTCCGTCTCATTTGATGGCAGAATCGTCCGGTGCAAGCGCAGGCGATCGTCCGAGCGCAGAATATTCGGATCTGGTTGAAAACGGGAAAAACAAGACGCGGATATACTGTCAACGATGCAGCAGCCAAGTCCTGTCACCTAACAATGCTACGCTAGTGGAAAAAGAGGTGTGCAGAAACCTCTCTGACTCGTCTCTCTCTCTCTCTCTCTGTCTGTGTATGCAAGCACGATTCCTTTCAATCTGCAAGAGACATAGAATAGAGACCTCCTGATCTTCTGCAAGTAGCCGCAGTCAACGATTTTATTATTATGATGCTACTTAAGGTTTGCACAGCGTTGAACTCAGGCAGTTTGTCCTTATGATGGTTTACTTGAGCGACACTTGACATGAAGATGTCAAGAACTGCAGCCTTAGCTTCCGTGTGAATTTTCCCATAATATCTCGTTTAAAAAAAAAAAAAAAAGTGCCATGATTTCCACTGCACACATTTGATACCATACATGTTTGGAAAAAAGACACAATAGTTGTGCTGAAAATGTGTGGGAAAATAAAGTACTGGTAAATGGTGCACAGTATTATAGTTTTTTCATGCTTATTCTTGCTATATTTTCTTTTTTTGAGTTTTCAAGTTTCCTTCCTCACTTGACTATTATATTATATAGACCTGTGTGCCTGCAGCCACCACTACTGCATGTTTACAGTGACTGCATTTACAAGGGTTAATCTGTCTTCTTGTTTCAGTTTTTCCTGCCTCACATGTTCAAGAAAAATAAGGAAGCCCAGCCAATGGATGGAGAAGATCTAAAGACCTTCTGGCTTGTCACGGACATGTTCACCTTCGATAACGTGGGCTTCTCAAACACCGTTGACTCTATAAAATACCTCATTTGTGCAGACTGTGAAATCGGCCCTATTGGCTGGCACAACACAAAGGACAAGAAAGCATTTTACATTGCAGTAGAGCGAGTCAGACATGAATGACCAACATATTTTGTTTCATCTCTTTTGATTTTAGAGTCAGACGGGTCAAGTCTTCCACTAAATCAGATGAACTGCATTCAGGTGATGATTTAGTTGAAAATGTGATCCATCTAGCTGTAAGACACAATACAGATAACATTCTTGTTGTACAAATTGCTAGGAATGGATTTACTGTTACAGTTCAAAGGTAGTGCCTGATTGGCTTGATCAGTACCTGATCAGTTTGCTTTTAAAGGCAGTTTAAGTACCTCAAGCGTGCAGCCACCAAATAGCTTCATGGACAAGGGGGTTAAACTTTCACAGTTGATCCTGATCTCCTGCAGCTGGCAATGGAAGTGAAATGAAATTGACCCTTTGGCTGTCAGGAGTGCTTTTTGTCAATGATCCCTGCAGGAATCGTCAGGACAAAAAGTGTACCAACAGCCTAAGGGTTTCCAACATTGTTTTGTGTCGTCTTGACAAATGTAACTTAGTCCAGAGGTGTTCTTTGTACTTGGAATGGAATGTTAGAATTAAGTGTGTGAAAATATTTTATCCCAGGCTCAACACACAAGGGATTCATGGACCATACAGTAACACGGGAACAAGACTTTATTACTCACATCAGACTGGACAGTTCTTGGTGCCATGACTTGCTGTCATTGTCATGAAACAAAATTCCTCTGAAAACTTAAAACTTCTGGGCTATACAATGTGGCATATATACCTCATGGAGAATCTCTAGCCGTGCAGGCAGAAGAGATTTCATCAACCCTCAAGTTATTTGCAATGACGATCTCGGGAGTCGGAAAAAGAAATGATTTATGAAGCTTCACATATAATATAACTGAATTAATCAAGATGAAGAAGGAACAGATTTTGTGGGTGAAATAAGTATATCATTTTTGTATACCACATTTTGTGTTGAGTACATGTACAAAATGTACTTTGATTCAGTTGGTGCAATCTACTGCACTATTACAATGTACATAGTTTGTATACATGTATACATAGTCAATGTTGTTTATGAAGGCATGTGTTTGATACAGCATGTTGGTGAGTCTGTGGTGAATGTGTACATGTGATCTGTAGTTCTGTATTCAAGAAATACTTGAAGTTGAAGCAATGTAGCAGTCACTCTTCTTATGTTTTGTGAATTCTTATGTCTCCCCACCGAATCTAGTAGATATGAACCCTTTGCTTGTCGGTAGCAGTTTTTGTCGCAATGATTCCTACAGGAATCATTGCGACAAAAACCGCTGCCGACACGCAAAGGGTGAAGAAATATGGGGGTGATGTGGGGCTACTGGGGCTGGGTTAGGGTTATGCATGATGTGAAATCTTTTACTGGTCATTTTCCAAGTTACTGTCTGTCAGGGTTTGGCATTGTCCACCAATTTTTTGTTTCCTTTTTGACAATTTAAATGTTTCACTGTTTGAAAATAATTTCCATCTACAAATGGAAGGAAAGAATAAAGTCAATAGCCACCAAACTTACCTTTAAAATAGAGCAGGTTGCACAGGTTTTTACTATTTAACTTTTCAACCCTTTGACTGTCAGTAGTGCTTTTTGTCGTGACAAAAGCACTACCGACAGAGTTAGGCATGAAAATGTGATTAGAGAAACATGCATGCCCTACAATATCACGCTAACAGGATGACATTCGGTCCAGGCATTGACAACAAACACCTCTTTCCTGGACAGTTTCAAGCCCTGGTTGATATTTCTGTGTAAAATCATCTTTGCTTTAACCCTTTGGCTGTCTGTAGCGCTTTTTGTTGAGGTGATTTCTACTAGAATTACCAAGACAAACAGTGTTACCAGTAGTCAGAGGGTTAACTGCATTTTTAAGTCGTTCACACCTAATAAGGTTAAAAGCTAATCTTGGCACTACCCTTGAGCCATCATGGTTGTTTCTTCTTCTGCCATGGTGTCATAAGGTGAATGTGTTAATGTATGCATTTTATTTTCTATCATTCACAATGTTGACTACTGTTAATCCCTAGGCTATCATCATCACTGTTTGTCAAGGTGATTCCTGCAGGAATCACTTCAACAAAAGGTGCTACGGATAGGCAAAGGATTAAATAAAAGTTTTTTTTTTTTTCAAGATACGCTTTGCATCTTGTATAAGCGTGGCAGAACAATGTCCAAACTACATGTACATTGTACTGATAAATACCATAGTCTGTGTTTCAATATCTCATGTCAAATGAAGAAAAACTGTGGGAATCACATTTTTTATTCTTGTTTCTGAGGTTGTGGTTGTGAAATGTGTGGCATGTGGGTGGTGGTTTTGTTGGTTGGGTGGTGGCAAAGACTATGTTTTTTGGATGTTGAAGTTTAACCCTTTAGAAGTTGGTAGCATCTTTTTGTTGCAATGATTCCTACAGCCTACAGGCATCAACGTGACAAAAACCACTACCAACACGCAAAGGGTTAAATAAATGCACCCTTAAGATTAAACCACAGCAGCAGGTACATAAGCAGTGATTGTTCTAGGGTAGTGCCAGATTAGCTGGGCCAGATTAACCTGGTGCTTTTAAGGCACCAAACTAATCTGACAGTGATACTACCCTTGAACTATCAATCATGGCCAATACGTCTCCCACAGCAGGTACACAATCTTCATACACACCTACCAAAGTTGCAACGACTGTTTCTAGGAGTGTCAAATGAGCTAAACACAAAACAAGTGCTGCTTTTAGTAGGAAAAATTCATTTTTCTCTAAAAAGTATTTTTTCGAAAAATACTTACCAATGACATGACTTTATGGAAGTGTCTAGTACTACTTACTCAATTCTAGCCTAAGAATCCATTGTGTTACCACACAACCCGGGAGGCACTCGGGGAACCCCAAGGAGGGCCGAGAGTTGTCTCCCGTTACTGCCCATCCGGTTCTGAGTCACGGTGTGACTAACCAGTCAGGATACTTAGCTCACCAGCGGCAAGCGGGGCAGATGGGAGGGTCGTCCGAGTCATGTCATCGGTAAGTATTTTTCGAAAAAATACTTTTTAGAGAAAAATGAATTTGTTTCTTCAAAAACATTACCGATGACATGACTTTATGGAAGAATTGCGAACAGGAGGAGGGTGCCGCACCCCAGCACACCTTTAGGGCCCAAGAGCCGTCCTCCCTGCCACAAACTCCCGACGACCCTAGGTAGGTGTAACCTACGGCGCCAAGGCGCCAGGAGGGAGTGTTGCGCCGCAGTGATGTCCCACACCAGTGCGAGGCTGTCTCGCTGACCTGCCAGATCCCCAAGATAGAAGCAGGCGAAGGTAGATTCTGCCCGCCAGCCCACGGCAGCCACGATGTGTATGACAGCGCAGTGCCGGTCGAACGCGACGTTCGTGGCCATGGCGCGTACCTTGGGTGCACGTATCGTTGGCCTCTTCGCTCCCTGCGGGGAGGGATCCTGATAGGCGGACCGTATGACTGAGCGTAGCCAGGAAGAGATCATCTGGGCTGTAGCGTCAGTCCCGCCGGGTTAACGGCAGAAGAGGCATGCGGGTCCACTCCAGACGGCATGTGTCGGCGTAGGTACACGTGTAGGGCTTGCACAGGATCTTGTTGCCTGGTCTCCTGGGGGAAGTACGTCCCTCTCAGCGGCTGTAAGGTGATCACCTGTGGCGCGGTCCAAGGAGAGGTGGTCATGGCAAAGAAGGCAGGGTCCGTAGGGAGCTGTACAGCACCGTCCGCTCAAAACTGCAGGCAGGCAGGGCACGCTGACAGCGCGTGTAGCTCGGGAACTCAGGCCGCCGTGGCAAGAGCCCCCAGGAAGCATGTCGTGCGAGTCATGTCCGCAACAGGCCATCCTTGGTCTCTGAAGAGCCAGAGGAAGAAGTCTGCGAGCTGGGGGTTAGTTAGGTCGGTGGGGGTGAGGCAACCGCCGCCGCCCTCGCACAGTACTCGCCATCTTACCTCGTAGACGCGTCGTGTCGAGGGTTTGCGGGCTGTAGTGATAGCTTCCACTGCTGCACTTGAGAAGCCTCTAGTGGCGAGGGCTTGCCGCACAACCTCCAAGCGTGAAGGAGTAGGCGCTCCGGGCCGGGAGGAACAGCAAAGTCATGGTTGCTTGAGCACCGCGCGGGGTGCGGGAAGCAGCAGTGGGGGGTCTGTGGTGAGGCTGAGAAGGTTGGTGGTCCAGGACCGGTTCCAAGAGAACGGGGCGACCAGTAGGACGACCGCATGGCATCCCGGAAGCTTGAGGAGGACTTGGGGACGAGGACTGTCGGGGGGTACGCGTACGCGATGAGTCGGTGCCACGGAAGGGACAATGCGTCGACTGCCCAGGTCAGAGGGTCTGGGATCGGGGAGACAAGTAGGGGGAAGCTGGTGATTCCACCTCGAGGCGAACAGGTCGACCATAGGTGTCTCCCATCGCGCGCAGATCATCCGAAAGATGTCCTGGCGCGAGGTCCACTCTGTGTGTAGCAACTGGCCGCGTTGGGAGAGTGAGTCGGCCCAAACAACCGTCGGCCGGGGAAGTGTCGAGCACAGAGGGAAATGTTGCGGTCCTCGCACCAGCGCGGCAGACAGAAGAGGAGCATGCATGGGTTAGGTGAGCACGTTCCGCCGTGTACTGGAGGTACGCCACCACTGTCGCGTTGTTGGAGGGAACGAGCAGTTCCCGGTGACTGAGTTCCTCCAAGGCGATGAGGGCTCGCCAGAAGGCTTGCAGCTCCAACCCGTGGATGTACTTGCCAGCGAACTCCGGTGGCCAGGGGCCAGACGCCGTGAGGAACCGCGGTAGCAGGTGGGCTCCCCACCCAGCAAGACTTGCATCGACACACAGGGAGAGTTGAGGAGGCGGAGCAAGCCACGTGTCCGTCCAAAGCCGGAGGTGGGGGCGAATCAACGGGGACACGGGAACCATAGCGGACAGCGCCCGAGGAGGGACGCCAGAGAAGCAGGAGGTGCAGCTGTAGCGGCCGGCGTAGAGACGACCGAGGGGGAGTAGATCCGCCGCCGCATTGTTCAACCAGGGAGCTGAAGCCAGACGCTGGCGGAGGCTGCATCCTGCTGGGCTACCTGGCCGGCTAGGCGGCCAACCTAGGATCCGTGGCCCCAGCAACGCACACTGTTGAGGTCGAAGGCGAACTCCAAGCCGAGTTGGATGAAGCGACGAGAGTGGGGTGAGGTCCGACTTACCTGAGGTGACCCAGCACCCTAACCGTGAGCACAGCCGAAATAGGGCATCCCTGTCCAATGTCCGGTCGCATCCAAGTTGTGCTGGAGGAGGTCGTCGAGGTAGGTAGACGCCAGGGAGACGGGAGCTGAGCCTAGGTACCACCGCGTCCACGAGGCGAATGAGGACCCAAGGGCAGAGGTCGAGAACAAAACGGCAGCGCCCGAACTGGAACTACTCCATCGCAGGTGAATCGGAGATACTCCCTGGAGGCCGAGCGCACGGAGACCTGGAGATAGGGGTCGGAAGTCCAGGCGGAACGCGTAGTCCATAGCTGAGGGCGGAGCCGAAGACCACAAGGCGAGAACCACGTCCTAGAAGCGGAGGGAGCGAAGAGGAGGTGTCTTGCAAAACCCAAGGTCCTAGATGTATCATCCGGTTTGCTCGAATGCACCGAAGAGCAGGGCCGCTCAGTGGAGCATGGCGCGGCTGAGGCCTCAGAACAGGGGGGCAAATCGCGGCAGGTCGTCAAGTAGGGGAGCCAGGAGTCCTCGAAGCGGCGGACGAAGGCTTAGGTCCGGAGCTCCAGAATCCCACTCAGGCTAGGGAGATACGGACGAGCGAGGTCACCTATTCCAACCGCAGAGCCGGGTGTGGATCCACAGCAGACAGGGGGCAGAGGCACGCCTAGGAGAGTCCCAAGAACCAGTCCTGATGAAAGCAAGCTGAAACCGGGCGGACATCTAAGGACGGCGAAGCATATGGAGTCCCGGGAACCCAACAGGAGGAGCGCTGAGCAGTCATAGCGCAGGTCACGAAGGCCGGCAGCCGCGGTCGGGACAGGAACTCCTAGCTGTCTTCCAGCGTCCAGCCGCGAAGATCCTCCTCGAGCGGGGGGGAGACGGCGGGCAGTCAACCGCGGGAAGCGTGGTGGAGATGCGAAGGGCACTTCGTTCAGGGCAAGCAAGATGTCCATATGCGACGAAGAGGTCGGCTTGTGTGTGGTTTCCGTATTGCCCGAAGGCCTCGGACGCGTGCGTAAAAGTCTCTCCGAGCCGGGCTCAATGAGGTGGGCTCTCTGACGGCGAGGTGACTCCGCGTAGGAGCCAGCGGGCTTCCATGGAGACGAGTGGGGATCGGAAGTGGACATGAGACGGTGCGAGGCACGTCTCTCCGAACCGGGCTCAGTGTTCTCTGCCTGTCAGAAGACTTTGTCCGGGTGCGCTCCCTCCTGGAAGCGGCCGCATCGATCAACCCACTCCGCACACTAGTCTGTTGCGTCCGGCGTGGCGTTCTCTCCATAAGGTCGTCGTGGTCTCGAGCGGTCGGTGCACCAGGCAGCGGATGGCAACTCAACTGGTCTCGAAGCAATCACAGGTGCCGTGCGCTCGCGTCTGTAGAAGCTCCATAGCTGCGACCAGCACAGTCCAGGCCAGGTGGAGTAGACGTCACAAGCGTGGTCGGAGGCACATACGGCGCAGGGGAGACAGACCTTGTGGTTATCGGAGGGCCACTGGAACCTCCGCATTGCTTGCCGGTCATCAACAGGCCCCTGCAACAATTAGCAGCCGGGCTCAGAGCTTCCTGCCGACGAGCAGCGTTGTCCTGGTGGGGCTCCCTCCAGGAAGTGAACGCGGTGACAGCAGTCCTGCTGCAAGCGGGAGACTTCTGCGCTAAGTCGTCGGCCGCCTGGGCGGGCTTCCGAGCAGATCTTGAGCGGCGTGAGGGTTCCGTACTGCGCGAAGGTCTCGGACGCGTGCGTAAATGTCTCTCCGAGCCGGACTCAAAGAGGCGGGCTCTCTGCCGGCGAGGTGACTCCCCGTAGGGGCCAGCGGGCTTCCTTGGAGACGAGCGGGGATCGGCAGTGGACATGGGACAGCGCGAGGCGTGTCACTCCGAACCAGGCCTCCGTGAGGCGGGTTCTCTGCCTGTCAGAAGGCTTGTCCGGGCGCGCTCCCTCCTGGAAGCAACCGCTTCGATCAATACCCGCTCCGCGCACTAGGTTCCTGCGTCCGGAGTGGCGTCCCCTCCAAAGGTCGTCGTGGTCTCGAGCGGTGGGAGCGCTCTCGTGCGGTTAGTACGCAGAGCCCGGGAATGGTGCCTTGACTGGATTCGGATCACACACAGGTGCCAGTCGCTCGCGTCAGTACACTCCATAACTGCTAACAGCGGAGCTCAGGACAGGTGGAGTAGGTGCTGCAAGCGTGGTCGGAGGCGCATCCGGTGCAGGGGAGACAGACCTCTGGTAACTGACGGCCACTGGAACCCTCCGCCTCGCGTACGGGACAGCAACAGGTCACTGCAACATACAACACACCTGAAGGCACGCGGGCGAGGGCCTGTGGGACCCTGCCCTGGTAAGGCTAGCCTTCGCAACATAAAATAGGCACAAACATAAAGGTACAAGCCTGCCAGTAAGCGTCTGGGCCTGCACATCGACCCCCATAAGCCAGTGGGCCGGGCAGGGGGGCCCGGCGCAGCCGAGCCTAAGGCAAGCACGCTACCTTTGCGACCTACCGTCTGTGAAAGAAGAGAAGTCGCGGCTAACCTCTCTGTTTGTCCATCTTGCCAATGGGTAAGAACCCGAAACGCCAATAATCGTGCTGTACCCGTCTTCCCAGCGTGTTTCCGTCTCCGCTGGGTACCTTTCTGCATTTCACACACGTGGCAGTCACCCTTGGTCTGGAGAGCATAGTGCCCGTCAAGCTAAGGTGAGCATACGACACATCATGCCCACAAAAAACAAGCACGTCATGACAAATACAGGAATGAAGCAAGCGTCTGACCCCGCCACATCCACCAACGTAATGGCGTCAGGGCACGGGCACAAGGGGCCCCGCCAAGCTAATCAAGCCATGGACGCATAACAAATTCTCCAATCACACAAGGTACAAGTCAGTAGGTAAGCGCCAAGAATGTCACACCAATCAACCGAAAGGTGAGTGGGCACGGGCGCGAGGGGCCCCGCCAAGCTAAGGGTTGAGAAATTTGGCGCGCAAGCTACAGCGAAGATGAAGACTGTCTTTGTGCCTGCTCAAACCAGTGCCCAGCCCGAGAACCGGCCCGAGGGCCAACCCAACTACCTTACCTTTCCGCCGGAGCGGGAACGGGGGGAGAAACGTCCATAACACCCAAGGCACCACCGGGCGAAGTGCCGGCGAAGCTCACCGCACAGCCCAGGCACTCAAGAGGTGGAAGAGGGCAGCAGCCAATGACGAGGGGACGACAGAGCCACGCAGGGCACAGGCAGGGCCGACGAAGTAGAAGCCAAGTGAAGAAGCCAAAGACCAGAACCGGTCAAAAAAATTCAAAGTCCGTAGGCTAGAGCAACACGTCTGAACAGCGTGAGCCTAAGTAGACTGACTGGTTAGTCACACCATGACTCGGAACCGGATGGGCAGTAACGGGAGACAACTCTCGGCCCCCTCGGGGTTCCCCGAGTGCCTCCCGGGTTGTGTGATAACACAACGGGTTCTTAGGCTAGAATTGAGTAAGTAGTAGACACTTCCATAAAGTCATGTCATCGGTAATGTTTTTGAAGAAACAAACCCTTGTTTCAGAAGAGAGAAAAAGAAACATGTTTTGGAGCAAAGATCCATCATCAATGCCTGATGATTGATCTTCGACCTGAAAGGTTTCTTTATTTTCTCAAAATCTTTACCGATGGCATTACTACTAGGAAGGTTCACTTAGCATACTAATTTTAGCCCCCCAAAACTCATGTACACCACAACCGGGGAGGCGACTCAAGGGAGTCGTTACCAAGAGACCCTGAGTAGCCTCCCCTGCCTCGCTATCTTGGTGGCGCGCTCACCGTTTCCCGCCAATCTCTTCGCTAAGCTACACCTATCCGGTCGTGTGCACCTCGTGTGCTCCGACTGTATGGTGGGATTACCTTTGTGAACTCTTCACGTTGGATTTACGTTGGATATTCCTTGGACGTGTGTTAATACACTTGTGTGGTATTGGGTGCTTGGATTACCTTCGGTTTCTGAAGATTTACTTGGTGGTTTGGTCTCTGTGGATTACTGGGTCTCGGGACATGACAAGGTAAAGCTTCGGTTACTGCCTCAGCCGGCGATTTACCGGGCGGCGGCATTGACCGGAGACTATGTACCTGACCGACTGGCAACTCGGACCCTCACAAGGAGGCTCCGCGCACTCGCGCCGGTCTTTGTCTTATGTTACAGTACTCAGGTGAGGATCTGCACCAGGTGTGGCGTTCCGGTGGCCTAGCGATGCGCACGATGTCGACCTACCCTGCTCGGGCTGCGCCTCCAGTTGGACGTGCAACTATGCACAACGTGGGAGGAGGAACGATGGTCGCAGTTTTGGGCATTTTACCAGACGGAGAGACCGGCACGCAACCCTGCAGCCTTGAAAGTATCGCAGAGGAGGGCCACCTCAGACATCGTGAGCTTGACAGCAAAAAAGAGACCTGCTGCCCCCACTGGTGCCTCAGACAGAGCTGCTCCGCCTTGAGCGAAATAAAGAGCCTTTAAGCAGCCAACGGGTCTTGCCCTCCTGTCAAGCACCTAGAGCTCCACCCCGCCTTTCGGCCTGGGATATGCCGCGACAGGGTTCGTCCCCTAAGGATATGCAGGCATTAGGAGCTTGGTCCCCCCCACAAGGAGAAGTTGGGCCTCTTGCACGCCACCAGGAAAACGGAGAGCCCAGGCAGCAGAAGCGGGGGACCACCCCTCAGAGACGATAGTGCCTGCCAGCCTTCGGCCGAACCAGCGCCTAGACCGGGCTGCAGCCAAGACGCGCCTCTCAGAGCGGGACAGGAAATTATGCTGCCGACTGGACAGGCCACGAACACAGATTTCAGGGGTCCGAGACAAATAGTGGAGCCACAGATGAGATGAGGTTCTCAGTCAGGGCAGATCCACCGAGACTGAAGCCCGCCACGGAGAGGAAGCAAGCTTGGTCAGTAGTACAGCCGACGAGATGTGGTTCCTCGTCGAGTGCGGGCACCCGGAGCACCCCCCTCCCCCCCCCCCCCACCCACCCAGGAGCGTAGAGAGGGACAGCCGCGACACACGTAGGACGAAGTCTACATGATCGAAAGAGCGTCCGCAGCAGAAAGGGACAGGGCGCTACAGATACCTCGCCAGGGAACGTCTCCATTTCCTGCTCCTCTTCGCCAGATCGGCTGACAAGCTCGGGCGCTTCGCAGCGGCGGATCTCTTCGCGACACTGGACCTCAGAGGCACCCTCCAGGAGCAGCCGATCTTCTGGCCGGACCTTCAGGGACCAATCTACCTCGAGGACGCGGTGGCCTCAACGTTGGCACTGGGACCGCTCGGATAGCAGCCGCAGGATGGAATCAGCCTCTCTTCGGCACCGGTCCAGCCCTCGCCAGCGGTCTGCGACGGTTTACGGGAACAGACTCTCCCCGGTGGCTACTCTTCGGTCGACGCACAGACTTGCAGCGTCTCCCTCAACACGGACGACGAGGAGGCATTCAGTCTACACCTGGAGGACTCGGTGTCGGTGTTGGGCGTATACGACGGGCATCATCTGGCAGACGGTAGTCGCTCTCCACCACCTCGGTTGATGCAGCCCCGACATCGTAGACTCGCCGCTCCTTGGATGAGGCGTCCCAGCTCATCGCGTCATTCCGCCCTCCGGAGTACTGTTCTCCATCTCCGCCCCTGAGGAAGGTCTCGGCGATGGTTGACGCACTGCGGCAGCCCAAGCGCTTTAAGTCGCTCCCTCAACCGGCAGGCTTCCGGGATCTAGCAGAGGTGTTCTTGGCTCACCTGCGACAAGACGGCTTCGGAGACCAGGGCTTCTTCTCAGACTCCGGATGACCTGAGGGGATGGATATCACCTTCCACCAGCGGTGGTATGGAGGTTACTCCCAGGCGGTTCCAGTGCCCTTCCGGCAGTGGACAAGGAGGCGTTGATGGAGGCAGAGGCACCCCACCAACGCGAGGCTTGGACAGGACAGCTACCTTAGTCCGCTACTCCTTAGCGTGCGCAGGATTCCTCGAGATGGCGACGCAGTCCGTAGGCAAGTGTCTGGAGAACACCTGCCTCTTTTGTCTCTCCCATACCGGATCCACAAGCCTGGACTGTGGACGCGCTCTCCATCCCGTGGGACCGACTTCTTGTGTACGCGTTCCCTCCCACAGTGCTGGTGCCAAGGTGCTCCAGAAGCTCAGGGGTGGCAATATGATACTGATCCGCATGGCCTATTTTGGCTGGACCAGGAGCTGGACCACAGACCTCCTGAGCCGCGCTACGGACCCCCCTGCTGAAGCTCCCTACACCGCGTATGATGCTCAAGCAGCCCCGGCAGCAACTGTTTCATCCGTGCCCGAACGACTGCGGCTGCACGCTTGGAGATTGTCAGTCAGGCACTCGCACCAAGAGGCTTCTCGGGTGCAGCAGCGGAAGTGATCGCAGCGGCTCGGAGGGTCTCTACCCATGACGTATACGAGGGAAAGTGACGAGTTCTCCAGGCCTGGCGCGCAGCGGAGCAACTCGCCCTCACGGACCTGACTAACCCGCAATTGGGCGAATTCTTCTGTTGTTATTCTCCAAGCAGAACTGGGCCCCCATCACCATCTGATGTTACCTGGCAATGGTGGCAGATACTTATCGACAACTGGCACGGCTGGACCCAGGCACCTACAAAGACCTCTCGGATCTGAGGGCGCACTTTGATCGTTAAACGGCCGGCTCCCGCGCGCTGATTCCTCACTGGGACTTGTCTGGGGTGCTCACCTGGCTTGACTCGGAACGGTTCGAGCCCCTACCACTCCCACGACTTGGAGACCTAACCAGGAAGACCTGTTTCCTGCTCACCCTCTCCTCAGCCTCTTGGGTTAGCGAGATACACGCCTTCTCGGGGCGTCTCTCCTGTCTCCAACTCAGGGCCAATGGCTCGGTGCAGCTCCTCACCGACTCTACGTTCTGGCCAATAACCGCCTCCCAGCATCCGCAAGTATTGACCGTCCGTCCGCTCAGGGCAACGGACCAGTCCCAGGAGTCCCATCTACAGGACCCTGTTAGGGCGCTTAAAGTATACCTGCGCAGAACTAAGACAAGGGCGCTCATGCCTATTCCTGCCCTTGGCTCCGGGCAGACAAGACATCTCGGTGCAGATGATCTCTTACTGGCTACACTGGGTCATCCAGTCGGCGTACAAAGAGCTCTCCTCAGAGCAGGCCAGGACGATGCGCACCAGAGCTCAAAGCAATGGCTGCGAGCATTGCCTTTGACCGCAACTGCACAGTGAGGGGCATTGTGGCGGCTGCGGGTTGGCGGGCTGAGTCTACCTTCACCCGCTTCTACCTGCGAGACCTATCCGGCCAGCGCGACTACCTGGCCCTTGTGGGGGACATCTCAGCGGCGCAGCACTCCCTCCTGGTGCCACAGGCGACATGGGTAATGCCTAGCTAAAATTGTCTGGAGTGGGTGCGTAGGGAGGGCCTCGATAGTTAAAGCGCGGGTAAGCGCTCGGCCAGAGGTGTACCGAGGGGTGCGGCACCCACCTCCTATTCGCCATTCTTCCTAGTAGTAATGCCATCGGTAAAGATTTTGAGAAAATAAATGAATTTTTCTCTAAAATGTATTTTTTCGAAAAATTAATTTTTCTCTAAAATGTATTTTTTCGAAAAATACTTACCGATGACATGACTAACTGGAAATAGTCTACTTGCTTACCAATTTTAGCCTAAGACCCAAAGGGTCCCCCCCCAGGAGGCTCTCGGGGATCCCTGACAGGGACGAGAGAGCTTTCGGGGATCCCTAACAGGGACAAGAGTAGCCTCCCCTGCCCATCCGGTCAGGCGCCAGGTGGTGTCTCCTTTAGCCAGTTGTCTACGGAGTTACCAGCGGCAAGCGGGGAGGAGGGAGGGACCTCCGAGTCATGTCATCGGTAAGTATTTTTCGAAAAAATACATTTTAGAGAAAAATTAATTTGTTTCCTCAAAACACATTACCGATGACATGACTAACTGGAAGAATGGCAAAGAGGAGGAGGGTGCCGCACAATCCCTTTTAGAAACCTCTTCAGGGACGAAGACGGCCCGTCACTCCTGATCACCCACTCCCGACAATTTTAGCGAAGTGCCGCCTAAGCGCCGAGGGCGCCTGGAGGGAGTGTTGCGCCGCAGAATTTGCCCACCAGCGTAAGGTTGTCGCGCTGGACTGTCAGGGCGCGGGAGTAGAAGCGGCAATGGTAGATCCGTCCCGCCACCCCACCACCGCCACAGTGTCCTTAACCACACCGGCGCGGCGAAGGCGAGACGTGCGGCCCTAGCGCGCGTTCCATGGGCGCGGATCTTCAGTGCCTCGGCTCCCTGTGGGGAGAGGTCGCGATAGGCGGACCGGAATACCCAGCGGAGCGAGGAGGAGAACGTTTGGGCTGAGAAGCCGGTTCTGCCAGCGGTCGGCTGCAAGCGACGAGACCGTCCCCTCCGCACGGACTTGGAGCAGGTAGATACGAAGTGCCTGTCCCGGATCTTGCTGCGGAGTGCCCCGAGGAACCGGGTCGTGTAAGCGGCCAAGCGGCGAGGGCCGGAGGCGCTGTCAAGGGAGACCTAGGCTGAGCGAGAAGGAAGGATCCGGGAGTAGCTGCACGGAGCCATCCACTCGGAACTGCAGGCCGGCGGGGCGAGACGAGAGCGTGTGGAGCTCGCTGACACGGGGCGCCGTGGCGAGGGCCATCAGGAAGCAGGCCTCCGAGTCACGTCAGCGAAGCGGGCCAGATGGCGGGGTTTAACGGTCCGAAGTCAGTCAGGGGAGGACCAGGGAGGTCCCAGCACGGGCCAAGGGAGAGGAAGACCGGACGCTGCATGCCGAACGCGCCATAAGGTCGGGCAGGTCCTTGCAGGTGCTGGGTCGGGACGGCCGAGGTGACAGTAGGCGTCGGCGATCAAGAGGGGTAGCAGCTGCCCCAGAGGGGAGCCAACCTTGGTCTTGGACGAGCCAGAGAAGAAGTCCGCGAGCTGAGGAGACGTCAGGCCGACGGTGGAGAGGCGGCGGGGTCAGAGCGCCAGGCACGAAGCACGCCACTTTCCCTCGTAGACACGTCTGGTAGGACTGCGGGCTGAAGCGATAGCGTCCGCTGTCGCACTCGAGAAGCCTCCAGCAGAGAGAGCTTGCCGCACAATCGCCAGGCGTGTAGGAGAAGTCGCTCGGGGCAGGGGTGGAAGGGCGGCTGTCGGCGCTGCTCGAGCATCGTGCGGGGGGTGGGAAGAGGGAGGGTGAGCCCGTGGCGAGACTGAGAAGGTCGTTAGTCCATGATCCGGTCCGGGAGAACGGCTACCAGGAGAAGGACTGCGTTGCATCCCCGGAGGCTGAGCAGGACTTGAGGACCAGGACCGCCAGAGGGTAGGTGTAAGGACCAGTCCGTCCCAAGGGATCAAGCGCATCAACTGCCCAGGCCAGAGGTCGGGAACGGGGAGATGAAGAGGGAAGCCGGAGGCTCCACTTCGAGGCGAGGAGAACAAGGGGGGAGTCTCCCAACGAGCGCAGAACCTGCGAAGGATGCCTCCGTCGCAAGAGGTAGTCTGCCAGTACGAACAGGTGACCTGGACTGCGGCGGTCTGGGAGGGAGAAGGCGCTGTCCGCGCACCAGCGAAGGGGCGATAGAGGAGGAAGCAGAAGTCGGGAGAGCGGGTTCCTCCTGCGTCTGAAGGCAAGCCACGAAGAGGGGTTGTCGGAAGGACGAGGAGGTCCTGTGTCCAAAGATCGTATCGCCAAGCGCAGAGGGCCTGCCAACTGCAACCAGTCCCAGCGGGTGACGTGCCGCGAAGTCAGGTTCGCGGGCCAGCGGACGGCCGACGAGTGGAATTCGGGAGAAGGAGAGCGCCTGAACCGCCGAGACCAGCAACGACGCAAAGAGAGAGGGGCAGTGGCGAGGTCAGGGGGAATCCGGGAGCCGAGCTAAGAATGTCCGTCCAGCGAAGCCGATGTGGCGCAGCACAGGGGAGATCGGCACCAGGGTAGAGAGATCGCCGGAGGACAGCCTCCAGAGGCGGAGTACAGAAGACCGAGGGAAGGAGATCAGCCGCCGCACTCGTCAGGAGGAGGAGCTGGAGCCGCAGTCAGGTGGGGACCGCCGCGCCCGCAGCTACCCACGGGCTAGAACGGCAAGGACTGGATCCGAGGCTCGTGAAGACGCACCAAGTTGCGGTCGGTCACCAGAACCATTCCCAGGTGAACAGACGGCGAGGGCGAGAGGTCGGACCGTAGGCGCTGACCAGGGCGACCAGGCGAGCAACCGGAGGAGGAGAGCATCCCTGCCCTACGAGGAGGAACCACTGACTGATACCGCAGAAGCAGGTCGACCAAGGAGGAGAATGGCTGGCGGAAGATCGAAGGTCCCGGGCAACCAAGGCATCCACGATCCACGCAAGGACCCAGGGCTGAGGGGAGACCACACCAAGGAGGCCGAGCTGGAAACGGTCCCGTCGACGGCAAGCGAAGACAAAGGCGGGGGCGGGAGGCATGGGGACGCGTAGAAGCAACGGGTAGGTCCAGGCTGGCGGCGACAACCAAGGGCTGAAGGCGACGCAAAGGGTCCGAGGCGGGGGAGCCGTGCCGAGCGATGAGCAGCATCGCAACTTCCCAAAGAAGAGCGGAGACCTGCGCGCGAAGGGCGAGGGCCTTGGTCCGAAAGGGCGGGAACCCAATCCACAAGGGTGGCGTTGGGCCCACAGGCCTAGAAGGGTTCCTTCAGAGACTGCCAGGCAGGGCCGACGGGCGCGGGTACCCACAGGAGCACGGTAGAGCTGCGACGTCGCATCAGGGGAGATGGCCAGGAAGGAGCCAGGCCGCCACGAACGAAGGAAGGCAAGGGGCGGAGGGTTCGAAGCCACGCGGAAGATCCGCTAGAGCTGGGAAGGGTTGCCGCAAGCACGGGCGCCGGCGGAACCACCGGAGGCCGCGAGCACGAAGGGAGCGAGAGGCCAGCGAACCGGGGAGCCGAAGGCTAAGACGCCAGCAGGCCAGAGACGAACGCAGGACGCCGAGTCATCCCCCGGAGAGGGTCGGGGAGACGCCGGAGGCGAAGGGTGCAGGGAGCGGGGAAGAGGATGTCCCGAGGAGAACGACAGCGCCGCACCAGGCAAAGGTCGACAGGGACCCCGGAGGGAGTCGAGGGGCGGGCGACGACCGTCGGGCGCCGCAACTATCCAGGCGACGAGGGCGAGGAAGTCGATCCCCACTGCACTGGGTGTACCCCTAGGGGCACCCAACCAAGCGCTAACAGCGCGACGTAGCTTCACTTCGGTGAACAGACGAGAACCGGTGAAACGTGGAAGGCCGTAGGCGCCAGGGGAAACGGCCCGAAGTCCCGAGGTACAAGAAGGCCGATCCAGACGCAGTGCGCGAAGCTCAAGTAGGGGGCACGTAGCTGGCTGGGGACTCGACGGCGGAGTCAGCGGGTTGGAAGGAGGGGCCATAAGCCGCGTAGGGTACCAACAGGCGATAAGGGTCGCGGTACCCGGGACTCAAGGAGGGGGCACAAGCGGCTAGGCGACTCGCCGTAGGAGTCAGCGGGCCCAGAGACTGAGGTCGAAGTGCCGAAGTGAGAACGAAGGAGACAAGGTCGCGGTGCCCGGCTCAAGGAGGGGGGCACACGGACTTAAGCTGGGGCCGAAGGCCGACGCGTGAACTAATTGGCGACCAGGTCGCGGTGCCCAGGGCTCAAGGTGGGGGCACAAAGCGGCTCGGCGATTTGCCGGAGGAGTCCGCAGGCTTAGGAGGGGCCGTGAGGCCAACGCGTCAACAATAGGCGACAAGGTCGCAGTGCCTGAGGCTCAAGGAGGGGGGCACGTAGCCGGCTTGGTGACTCGCCGGAGGAGTCAGCGGGCTGAGCAGGTCCGAAGGCCGACGCGTAGACTAGTTAGCGACAAAGTCGCGGTGCCCGGGGCTCAAGGAGGGGGGCACGCAGCCAGCTAGGCGACTCGCCGGAGGTGTCAGCGGGCTTAGATGGGCCGAAGGCCGGTGCTTAAGCTAATTAGCGACAAGGTCGCGGTGCCCGGGGCTCATGGAGGGGGGCACGTAGCCGGCTTGGCGACTCGCCGGAGGAGTCAGCGGGCTTGAGGTTTGGCCGAGGGGCCGACGCGTGAACTAAGGCGACATGGTCGCGGTGCCCGGGGCTCCTTTTTACGGGAGGGGGGCACGTAGCCAGCTTGGCGACTCGCCGGAGGAGTCAGCGGGCTTAACGCGTCTACGAATAAGCTACAAACTTACCAGGGACGAGAGGAGTGGCTATCCCATGTCCGAGGGCAGCTGGAACAATTCCGCCGTGCCGCGGAAGGTCCCAAGGAGGCGGAAGTCGCGGGTCGCTCGGCGGTGGAACACCGGAGTAGAGACCAAGAACCTCCAGTCAAGCAGGGCAGCCAGCGCAGCCGATGACAGAGGAGCAGGTGGCACCCGGTCTACAGTATGGCGGACACCAGGCCACTGGAAGCCGCCGTCCTGGGCAGCAATGCACTTGGTACTGCAACACATACCCATACATGAAAGGTGACGGGCGGCGGGCAACTAACGCCGCCAGATAAAGCTCCGAATTAACGAGCAAAACTCACCGTTAAATGCGGAGAGAAAACAAACAGAAGTCCGAGCCAAGCACGACGTCCGGCCCCGCCGGGGGAGACGTAGGTAGCGGCCAAGACTTTACCTTTACATGGCGGAACTGCAGAGTGACGAAGCACAAAGCACCGGACACTAGGTCACTGGAAGTCGCCGAACTGGGAAGAGGCGCACTTGGCAACTGCAACCCAAACCCAAACATGAAAGGCGACCGGCGGCGGGTAACAAACCCCGCCAGTTAAAGCTTCGAAAATTAAGAGACACGCAAAACTGACAGTGAATGCAAAGACAAACAACAGTAGCGCGAGCGAAGCCCGACGTCCGGCCCAGCCAGGCGAGACGTAGGAAGTGGCCGATACTCCACCTTTCCATGGCGGAACGGCAGAGTGACGAAGCACACCGGGGGCGGGTAACGAACCCCGCCATATAACGCTTTGAAATCAAGAAACACTCGAAACTCACCGTGAAATGCGGAGAGAAACCAACAGTAGCTCGAGCGAAGCCCGACGTCCGACCCAGCCAGGCGAGACGTCGGAAACGGCCGAGACATTACCTGTCCATGGCGGAATGGCAGGGAGACGACGACGGGAGCCGAGAAGGTTCCAGGGCCAGCCAAGAGCACGAGGCACAGACGAGGGCTAGCAGAGAAGACGGAGGCCACGCCAGAAGCAGTAGACGAGAGGCAAGGCGAAGGCAGGCCGGCAAGGGACGGTCGAACCGTACACAGTCTTTCCAAGGGTCAGAGGCTCAGGTAAAAGCGTCCGAACGCGAACAGCGAAGTAGACAACTGGCTAAAGGAGACACCACCTGGCGCCTGACCGGATGGGCAGGGGAGGCTACTCTCGTCCCTGTTAGGGATCCCCGAAAGCTCTCTCGTCCCTGTCAGGGATCCCCGAGAGCCTCCTGGGGGGGACCCTTTGGGTCTTAGGCTAAAATTGGTAAGCAAGTAGACTATTTCCAGTTAGTCATGTCATCGGTAATGTGTTTTGAGGAAACAAATACTTACTGATGGCATTACTCAAATGTCCCTCCCTCCTACCCCGCTTGCTGCAGTGGAGCTAAGGCTCAGAGACTGGCGGGAAACGGTGAGCGCACCACCGGATAGTGAGGCAGGGGAGGCTACTCAGGGTCTCTTGGTAACGACTAAAACCGCTACCAGCATGCAAAGGGTTAACAGTGATGGAGCAGCTGCAATTATAACAACTATGGAAATAATTTTTTGAGAATTTTAGGGTACTGGAGTGGGTTGCATGTAGCGTGCTTAAATATAGTGTGTTAAGCTCGCTGACTTAAGGTCTTTCTTGCTTAGTAAATCTCTTGCTTAGTGCGCGAGTGTTTTCTGTTGCATGGAGCGACTTAGCGATGTGCGTAGCTCCGAACGAGTTCTTAGCGAGCGGGGATAGGTTATTTATAGCTTATGGTGGGGTTCTCCCCTACGTCATCATAGATTGTAGAAATCGGCCAATAAAAACGCACGGTTTTCGCTTCTTCTGACCTAACGGAAACGAAGTAGACAAAACGCCAGTGAAATGGCGGCGATGGAAAACAAGAAGTCAAGAGAGAAAGAATGGCAAATTTTTCGTGCAGGCAACCCTGCTTGTCAATCTAATGTAGACGTACATTAGTTAAGGAGTACCGTGTAGGCTCCCATAGTATGAGGATCTATGTTTCAAGTCTAATGTGGATGTACATTAGTTAAGGACTACCGGGTAGTAGGCTCCCATAGTATGAGGATCTATGTTTCTCTGACAACGGCTGGTGTTGGGTTATACCCATCGGTGTGCAGGGTCAGTTGAATCAGTTATGCAGACTCCTCACCGATAATTCCCAGATGTCCGTGAGACGAGGCTGGGTGGGGGGTCCGTGCGTTCCCACGTACATTTCGTGTTCCTCCTTCTCTATCCTAGATGGAAGGCTGTTTCTGCCACAAGGTTTAAGAGAGTGAATTCACATTTCCGTTCTCGCGTTAACACGGCAGCTAAGAACTCTTCCTCAGCTAAGCACGCCGCTACGCACGGGGGGGACCGTCCTTAGAATTAAGCACGCCACTAAGCTCGCTCCAGCAGATAAGCACGCTCATGCAACGCACATTTTCAGCTAAGCTTGTGAACTTAGCGCTAAGCAAGAAATTTGCGCGCTAAGCAAGCATATGCAACCCACCCCTGGTTTAGAAGCAGCTCAAAAGAGCTAGCCTAACAAGTCATTGTACTGTACTGCACATAAAATACATTCTGTGCAGGCATATTTTGGGAAAGTTTAGATTATGTGCTCTCACATAAAGCTCTGAATAGGTCTCTTGGTAATGACTCCCTAGAGTCACCTCCCCAGTTGTGGTGTACACAACAAGATTTTTGGGGCTAAAATTGGTATGCTAAGCGAACCTTCCTAGTAGTAATGCCATCGGTAAGTATTTTTCGAGAAAAATTATAGCTGGGGCAAACCACATGTTTTTCAAACAGACCTTTCATTCATTTCATGATAAAAATTATCAGATAGTTTTTAAGAAAAAGAGCAGTCAGGTTTATTACACAAAAAGCATGCCGCATCCATACACATTTTAGTGTTGTATTTAAACTGCGAGTGAGCTGAGAAGCTGAACAAATGCAACTCTGTAGCAAGGATCATAAAAATAAAAATACTATGTTCACTTAACTAGAATCACAACTCGAGATGACATATTGCCAATGCATACAAAGACCTCTGAGTGTACACTGGTACATACACCGACTATTTTTGCATTAAAAACCTTTACACAATCGGCACCGACATCCTACAACGGGAGATGGATCGACCATGATAATTCAAGGGTGGTGCCTGAGGTGCCAAGCTAATCAAGAACTACCTTTGAATTTTCATGGTTGATAAAGCTGGTGCATAGGACACCTCCAAAATGCAGTCCCAGGTTCACATCTGTTGAAACCCTGACAGCCGACAAAATCCATGTCAACACTCGTACATTCAAGTCTTTCGCCCTTTGCATGTCGGTAGCGGTTTTAGTCATGATGATTCCCGTAGGAATCATCACGACTAAAACCGCTACCAGCACGCAAAGGGTTAACAGTGATGGAGCAGCTGCAATTATAACAACTATGGAAATAATTTTTGTTTCTGAGAATTCTAGGGTACTGGTTTAGAAGCAGCTCAAAAGAGCTAGCCTAACAAGTCATTGTACTGTACTGCACATAAAATACATTCTGTGCAGGCATATTTTGGGAAAGTTTAGATTATGTGCTCTCACATAAAGCTCTGAATATATACACGTACAAATGCACTTAACACAACGCTATGCATGTAAAAATCAACCAAACAAAGCAAACACTACTCTATACTTATTCCCATTGTACATGCGGCTACCGGTACTGTAAACAATACCGGTGGCGGCATGTACAAAGGTTGGTTGTACATTGCTTAACGTCCAGACAGCAACAAGACTTTCTCAGGACGTGCCTGCACTGCCTGTGAAAAAAACAAAACAACAGAATATTGAAAGTATGTTGCCAATACGCTAAATAAACCTAAGACCATTTAGCAACAAACATCCAATATCAAGAGCTACAAGAAGTGCAGACAGTAGGGAGAGTTTGAAAAAGGAAAATACAGGTGAATGGACCAAGGGTAGACAGAAACACATGCCCCAGAATTGAGGGGAAAACCCACCCTGTGAGTGTGAGGCTGACCAGGGTGACCCTGGGAACTAAAAAGTAGTTAATCCCACCCAAGTCCCCCAGAGCAGACCCAGATGGGGGGGGGGGGGGGGGGGCATGTACAAAGGGTTAACACTGGCAATACTGGGGCAAACACAACTTATTCACAGCTGACAGAAATCATCGCACCAAATACCACTACCGACACAAAGGGTTAATGTCGCATGGACATTGCAAATGTACATTCATTATTATACAATCATTGAAAAACATACTCCCCCGAACACTGAGAGAATTGCATGTACATGTATTACCACAGTCAACAATAAAATAGTTATCAACAGTTAGTTTGCTCAAAAACACAATAATAAAGTCCAAAACAGTGTCATCATTTTCAGAGAAATATGATTTAAATCCTGAGTGAGAGCAGAGTTGTTTGAAAATAAATGAAAGGACAGGTAAGAATAGACAAAATTTACACTTATTCATTGCCAAGGGGGCAGTGAAGCACAAACTCAAACATAGCTGACAGGCAAACACCATGCTCTGACACTCAAAGAGCTGTCCATCTTCACCTACAATGAATGAGCAACGAAAACAACATTTCAACTTTGACATACATGACAGCCTTGACACACAAGATATGGACCTACCATGACAGTTCAAGAGCAGCGCCAGAAGATACTGAGGCACCATCTGTGAGCTATTAAGTTTGGTCTGTCTCTAATACAGTTGTGAAAACACTCAAACACACCAAGCATTTTGCTTTTGAAAAACAAACACAATGTTCAGTCTTTCATCTAGTCCCCTGCCATCTGCAATACACGTAGAGTGTGCACAGATTCTCAAGATCCTCTGCAGGGGCAGGGGTTCATGTGAATATAAGCCTCTTACTGGCAGAGACTGGTCTCATTTACAATGTAAAAATGAACATCTTAACCCTGCGGCCATCAGCAGCACTTTTGACGCGATGATTAATGATGGAGTCTTCATGACAAAAAGCACTACCAACGGCCAAGGGTTAACCCTTTTAACTCCAAGGGTGCTTTCCCCAAATTTCGAAAGTGGTACTGAACGACTATGTTTCAGTTGCAGGAGGTGGATTGACCATGATAGTTCAAGGGTGGTGCCAGATTAGCTTGGCACCTTCAGGTACCAAGCTAATCTGGCACTACCCTTGAATTATCATGGTCAATCCACCTCCTGCTGTAAGGTGTTGGGGATAAAAGGGTTATTGCTGAGAAATTATTGCTGGTTAACTCCACAACTGCAATAACAAAACAATTCTTATACATCAGCAGCTAACATGAATTGCAACTCTAATTCATTAACATAATGCAATGAAATAAAGAAGCGAATGTAAGATCTACATTATTTTGTTTATGCACGTTTTACAAGGCAGGCATTGTTATGGAACCCCCAGGAAAAGAGGACTAGAGGCAGGCCGAGAAACACCTGGCATCGAGACCTCCAAGCAGACATCAAGAGACTGGAAACTACCTGGAGTAAAATCGAAGGAGAAGCACAGGACATGAGTCGCTGGAGGTCTCTCATCGACGGCCTATACCCTGGGGGAAGTGATAGGCGTAAATAAGTAAGTAAGTACATGTTTTACGTTAGTATCTGAGATCTGAAGTAATGCACATTTCTTGAATATTTTTAGAGGTAAATCAAAGATCTTCAGCGACTTCATGCAGTTTTAAACAAACTCCAGATGTAACAACAGACAGAGTGTAGTGAGGACCTTCGTTGTTACTTCTCCTCCATGTTTCAACAGTTCAGCAGGTATGTTGTCTACACCTGGAGACTTTCCTCCCTTCAGGCTGCGTACGGCTGCTTCCACCTCTTCAGCTAACACTGGCAGGTCTTCAGCCTTCCTGGCCCCAGCCTGGTTGTTTTGGAGGATGCTGGTGTCTGGCTCAGCCTTGTAGTTATACAAGTCTCGGCAGTACTCAGTCCATCTGTTTAGTACAGCAGTGTTTTCCGTAAGGAGTTGGCCGCTGCTGTCTTCGATGACTGTGGCTGTTCGCTGTTGGTCCTCACTACACTCTGTCAAAAGATCTGGGAGCAAAAGAAATGGCCAGTAGAATGGACACAGTCTCTAGTGATCCCGCTCCCCAAGAAAGGAAACATGAAACAGTGCCAGAACTACAGAACTATCAGTCTGATAAGTCACCCTAGCAAAGTAATGCTTAGAATCATTCTCAACCGCCTCAAAACTTTCGCCGAGGAACTGCTGGCAGAAGAACAGGCTGGCTTCAGAGTTGGAAGAAGCACTGTAGAGCAGATTTTCAACTGCCGCGTCCTGATCGAGAAACATCTGCAGCATCAGCGCGAACTCTACCACAACTTCATTGATTTCAGGAAAGCATTTGATCGCGTCTGGCACGACGGACTCTGGCAAGTCATGAGATCGTTCAACATAGAGGAGGGACTGATCCAAATGATAGAAGCGCTTTACAAGAACGCCTGCAGCGCGGTTCTACTTAACAATCAGTCAGGCGAGTTCTTCAGGACGACGATCGGTGTCCGTCAAGGATGCCTGCTCTCTCCTGTCCTTTTCAACATATTCCTGGAGAAGATCATGCAGGAAACCCTCCACGACCACCATACTTCAATCTCTATTGGTGGCAGATCCCTGTGCAATCTTCGATTCGCAGACGATATTGACCTCATGGCAGGCAGCAATAGTGAGCTCCAAAACCTGACAGACAAACTTTCAAGTAGCGCAGGGTCTTATGGCATGGAGATCAGTACGGATAAAAGCAAAGTGATGATCAACACCACAAGCGACAGCAGCAGCAACATTCACATGAACGGCCAGAAGCTAGAAGAGGTCAATAGCTTCAAGTACTTGGGAGCCACCCTGTCCAAAGACGGTAGTTGCGTAGCAGAGATCCGTATCAGGATAGGTACAGCAACATCCGCAATTGCCAGGCTGGACAGGATATGGCGAAGTAACTCCATCAGCTTCACCATCAAGTACAGGCTTTACAAGTCCCTCGTAGTGTCTATTCTACTCTACGGCTGTGAGACTTGGACACTGCTTGCAGACTCAGAAAAGAAAATCCAGGCCTTTGAGAACAAGTGCCTGAGGAAGTTGCTCCGCATCTCGTACCGCGAGCACAAAACCAACGAATATGTACGGAGCATCGTCACCTCCCTGGTGGGCCCACATGAACCTCTTCTGGCAACCGTGAAACGGCGCAAGCTTGCTTGGTTTGGCCACGTGACCCGACACAACACCTTGTCCAAGACTATCCTCCAAGGCACTCTCGAAGGAAGTCGTCGGCGAGGTCGTCAGAGAAAGAGTTGGGTCGCAAACATAAAAGAATGGACCGAACTCGAGATGCCAGACTTGCTTGCCACCGCCCAAAATAGAACTCAGTGGAGAGCACTGTCTGTTGCTGCTGCCTTTCAGTCCCCCCAACGCCCAGTTCGGGCAAGGGACTGATGATGATGATGATGATGAGATGTAACAACAATGTAACTGTGCATCTTCTGGCATTCTGACATGTCTGGAGGGCAAACCAAATGGTAATTAATTTAATTACACTCTTAGAAC
Organism: Semisulcospira habei; assembly: GCA_036245525.1. Taxonomy (NCBI): domain Eukaryota; kingdom Metazoa; phylum Mollusca; class Gastropoda; family Semisulcospiridae; genus Semisulcospira; species Semisulcospira habei. The sequence goes on along the minus strand of BTPG01000002.1, from coordinate 135,306,757 downwards.
AAACCAAATATAGAGCGCAGGGAAAATTGCACTGACAAAATTAGCAATTCATATGTAACAAGAATCTTTTTATACAAAATCAAATATATTTAAAATCTGGCATGCAAATAATTGTTTCAATTGTTTATCAATTATTAATTGCTGCAGTTTAATAAACACGCTGCAGTGTTAATGATCCTTAAAATAAACAATATAAATTTTTGCACAATATAATAATAATAATAATAATATATAACTCTTCTATAGCGCAATATCCCCACAAAGAAAGGCTCAGAGCGCTTTACATCTAGCAATCCAGACCAAAAAGGTGACTGCCAAGCGTGTGAAATGCAACATTCCTTCTGCATATGAAGATAAGTAGCGGCTAATGTCTCTGTTTGTTTGTCTATTTTGACAAAGGGTATTTACCCGAAATATTAATAAATTGTGTTGTACCGTTTTTTCTAAGCGTGTTTCTTTCTCCGTTGGGTACTTCTTTGCTTTACATCTAGATAATCTAACTAATTGAAATTTGTGAATGGTGGAGCGCCAGGTGTCACGGTCCGCAGCAAGCGAAGACCACTGGCGGTGGTCGATTTGGCAGGCACTAAGTGACTTCTTGAGACCGTCTTTGTATCTCTTCTTTGGTGCCCCTCTGTCTCGGTGTCCAGTGGCGAGCTCGCCGAACAGAGTGATCTTGGGTAGGCGATGATCCTCCATCCTGGAGACGTGCCCCGCCCAGCGAAGCTGTGTCCACAGCAGCAAAGCCTCGATGCTCACAGTTTCCGCCTGTTCAAGGACCTCGACGTTGGTGACATAGTCACTCCAGTGAATGCTGAGGATGGTACGCAGGCAGCGCTGGTGAAAACGTTCGAGGAGTCGTAGTTGGCTGCGGTAGAGGGCCCAGGACTCGGAACCGTACAGCAGGGTGGTGAGGACGACAGCTCTGTACACGCTGATCTTGGTGCCTTTTTTCAGCTGTTGATTGTGCCACACCCGCTTGAATAGTCGCCCGAAAGCACTGTTCGCTTTTGCCAGCCTGTTGTCCAGCTCCTTGTCCAGCTTGGCATCTGACGTGATGATGCAGCCAAGGTAGGTAAACTGGTGTACAGACTTCAGTTCGGACTCGCCGATGGTGATGTGGGGAGGGCGATGCTCTTCCTTGGGTGCCGGCTGATGAAGGACCTCTGTCTTTTTCAGACTGACCTCAAGTCCAAAGAGCTGGGCGGCATCTGCGAAGCAGGACGTAATGCGCTGCAAGGCTCTCTCTGTGTGTGCAACGAGGGCAGCGTCATCAGCAAAGAGCAGCTCACGAATCAGTTGGTCTAGGGTTTTCGTGTGGGCCTGCAGTCGTCTGAGGTTGAACAGGCTGCCATCGAGACGATACCTGATGTACACTGCGTCGTCGTCGTCGAGGTCCACTGTGGCCTGCTTCAACATCATGATGAAGAAGATGGTGAAGAGGGTCGGTGCCAGCATGCAGCCTTGCTTCACGCCGTTGCGAATGGGGAATGGTTCTGAGAGGTCACTGTTTAGTCTGACCTGGCCTTGCTGGTCCTCGTGGAGCTGGACGATCATGTTGAGGAACTTTGGGGGACAGCCTAGTCGCTCCAGGATCTGCCACATACCTTGCCTGCTCACAGTGTCAAACGCTTTTGTTAGGATCACTTATAATACCGGTTATTATATAGGCGCTTTCCCCAATTCTGCGAATTGTCTCAAAGCGCCGCGAACTGAACCCAACACGCACACTCACGTGTCACACACACTGAAGACAAACACAGTACAAGACAAACACAGGACATTCACGTGGTGCGAAGGGTCAGCTCAGCTACTGAGGTTTCGGAAATTTTGATCGCTTGTATTTGAAATTTTATAAAGTGGCCTGAAACCGGTACCATTGGGAACATGATGGACAAAAAAAAAAAAATGTCACAAGTATGCACGGCTGCACAAAAAAGATGTTTTACGTAATTAATCTGTTGTGCATGCAGCCATCAGTACTGTTAAGAGCACCGGTCACTGCATAAACAGTTGGGTTGATAAATGTGAACATGACAGTACATGTAAAGACAAAAAATTCAGCTACAAAAGAATGATGCACACAAATTGACCCATTTAGCCCCTGGACCCTGCAGCAGGAGATGGAGTGATCATGAGAATTCAAGGGTAGTGACAGATAAGCGTGGAGCCAAGCTCATCTTGCAGTACCCTTGAATTATGATCAATCCACTTCCAGCAAATGGTAGTCAGTCAGTCAGCAAAACTTCCAAAATTTGGGAAAAGAACCCAAATGTGCAGTCCCTATATCACCTGATGCTGTTGTCATTGAAAATGCAAGCTGATGATGTACGTCAAATGCACTGATCATAAGATTAGTATTTCTAAAGGAAACTGCATTTTTCTGTGCTCACAAATTAACTATGTTCCCTGAAATTGCATAGACTTTTCCCCTTGACTGCTATGGATGTTACTGTTCAAGTGCCTAACCATGCTTCTTTTCTTCCAAACAGTATTGTCAGTAGTAGTCAAGGGGTTAAAAGACACAGAAATCCTCAGGTACACTTGGACACAAAAATCCTCAGGTACACTTGGACACACATATGCATGCACACAAAGAAATACACAAAAACCATTAAAGTTTTCACACTCAAAAACTCACACAACCATCTAGTATGCATATCTACCCACCCACAAATTAATACAAATATGTACGCTTGCAAGCGCACATACAACCATTGCATGAATGCACACAAGTGCACATTCCTCCTAAACTAGCAGCCAACATCAGGTACAACAGTCCACATATTCAATCATAGACTCATATGAGAATTAACTGGGACCAGGAAGAGGCACAGATTTTCATGAGCCCCTGCACTGCGGGATCTCATGAGAATCTGTGTCTCTTGAAGATGGTTCTGAGCTCACTCTAGCCCCCTGTAAGCTCTCAAGGAAATAAATTTTCAACCAGTCCATTAAATCTGAACATGAATGATCTCTATACTGGCCGGTATCTCCCAGTGATACAGTAGACCTATCTTGCACATCCGACACAGAGTACCTACAGTCTTCTGCCTGCAAAGGAGCTCAGTACTTTCTTATTATGTGTGTATCAAACAGAGTAAGACTTAAGTCTTCAAACGAGCTCAAAACAGATTCCAAGGCACCAGGAATAATCACATAATAAACATAGGGTTTAGCAAAAGAGTCCAGATTTCTTTCCCATCCATCTTTCGTCCCTGCACCTTTGAAAGCTGCACTAAGCTCACATGAACAAGCTCAGGATGGCTTCAAAGGCCTAGGGATAACGATGGATCCACAGTAATGGCCTCTCTTGATCCGCTGTGCAACATCATGCACACTGGATCTAGGGAGGCAACCAGTGTGCAATGGATCTACATAAGATAAAGCGAAAGAATTAACACTCCCGTCTTCCCACCAGCTCAACATTGCTTCTACAGTGCAAAGGAGCTAAATATAGCGTCAACGGTGCAAAACAGCTCATTATGCTTTTGAAGTGCGCAAACAAGCTCATTATGGCTTAGTAGATCACCTCATCAAGGCTTGGAAGGTGCAGGGATGAACGACGGGTCCACATAGGTGACGTTCTGTTTCGGAGTGTGCACAGATGGCTTGGCAGGGAAACGTGTTCCCGCGATGTCAATCTCATACTTAGCATCCTTCCTCATCACAAAGTCCATGCTGTTGTTCAAAAGCCGTGGTTTTCCATTTTCATCAAAGTCGCTGATGAAGCCCAGGCACACCATGCGGTCGAGCGCAAAACCAAAGCCACATGTGGTGGTCAAGCCGGCAAACACACCGTTGCGGTAGATCGGCTCACCACCCCAGGGCCAAAGGTCAAGGTTGACATCATAGTTTTCCAGCTGGAAGTGGACAAAACGCTGGGTGACCCCCTCCTCCTTTTGCCGTTGCAGGGCTTCCTTGCCGATGAAGTCTTTCTGTGTAAATACAAGAAAAAAATTCATCAGAAATCATTCACCACAGAATATATTCATTAATTTAAATACAGCAGAGCCTAATGTGAGCAACTACCTTTATTGAGAGTGGTCTTAAACAGTGGTCTTAAACAGTGGTCTTAAACTTTGTGGTCTTAAAAGACAGGTGCTCTCTCAAGTGACAGGTGCTCTCTCAAGAGAAAGTCTTGAAGGGCAAACACATGGTGACCTGTCATTACCCCCTGTAGCCCCAAGGTCCCATTCCTCAAATTTTGGAGATGTTGCCTAATGACTATGTACCAGTTGCAGGAGATAGACTGAACATGATCATTCCAAGGTAGTGCCAAATTAGCTTGGCATCTTCAGGTGCCAAGCTAATTTGGCACTACCCTGGAATTATCATGGTCAATCAATCTCCGGCTGTAGGGACTCGGGGCTGAATGGGTTTAAGACCATCACCCAGGTGGCTACAGCCACCTAAATGATGGGCATTAACCCTCATCATTCGGAATACACCAGTGTGTTAAATAAGCTTGACTACAATGGTTCAAGGGTAGTGCCAGAATAGCTTGGCGCCACTAGGCGCCAAGCTATTCTGGCACAACCCTTGAACTGAAACCATAGGTCTATATCCTTATCTGTAAGTACATAATAATAATAATAATAATAATAATAATAATAAAGAATATTTGTTAAGCGCTTATTCTAAAAGTAGCTCTACAAGCGCTGATACAATGAAAAGGCTAACAGCTAACACGCACACACAAACATAAACATACGCACTCACACAAACATACACACACACATACATGACCGTGGTGATGAATTGTGCACATGAATTGTGTAAACATAGCGCCACTGAGTCTTTTCATCCTCTGTTAGTCATATCCGCACCATATAGACTATTGGGGCACGTACTGATTACCATGTGGTATTTATTGATTTTGAACTTTCATCTTTAACTTCTACCGACGATACCGATCAGCGTAAAAGAAGCATAATTATATGTCTTTTCTGCGGAACAGTATTGTCTGCAGTGCAGTCATCGGGTCATTTTGTTGCTTTTGTAAGTCCGTGCTTTGAGCTTCACTCTTTTGGGAATTTAGTGCGGTATAAATATTTTTTATTTGAATCTGTATGAAATAGCAGAATATTGCGACTCACATCAAACTTGACTCGGAACATGCGCCCACATTCCAGGGGTGTAGTCCTGTCACTGAGATCCAGACCCCAGAAGGCAAAGAAATTTTCGATGCGCATGTGACGCAATGCATAGTACCCAGCATTCCTCACACCGTAGTCCTTCCCAGCCTTCATCAGAACATCATAGATGTGAAGGGCATACTGAAAACAAAACCTCATATCAGCAGGTGTTTAAATGTCAAAAGGCAACAGTATCTGCAAAATCTTATGTCTTAAAGTAACATTGCGCGTAAATTTGATGACACATTTCATCACCATTTGTTTTTGTTATGCCTTGTTGACACACCTAATGAACTTCAACATCAGTCGGGACATGCAGCAAAAGCACACACGTAATTGCACTTATTTAGTCTGCGCAGCCATTTGCGTGTCAATCTATTTTTAGCTGTTTCTCATACTGACAGCGTTGTATTTATAGAATAGAGTGGATTCATTGTCAAATTACTTGATATAAAGACCACGTGTGCTGAACTGGATTGTTCTGTGTCTAAATGAACCATAACTAGATCTGTGTGTAGTACCTTGTAACCATCTGTCACAGAAGTGTATCTTTGAACAGTTACGGTGGTAGTGGGCCTTTAACAAGTCAATGTTTTGTGCAGTTTTTATGAGTGGTCAACCAAATTAGCATGCATAAGATCATATCATCAGTTAGCCTTCTGTCACGTTTGACTGAAATGTTTGTAAAAATGCCTATAAAAAATTACATTTAAAAAAAAAAAAGGGCATTATATTACACATTTCCTGACCTCTTGTGACCCTTGACCTTTAAGCAGGGTCGCCCAATTTAGTATGCACAGTAAGTTGTTATCATCAGGTATCTGCATGCCGGTACCAAGTCTGGCTTTGAAAGTGACAGCAGTATTTGATAAAAGACAATTTTTTAAAATTAAAAACAGGAATTTGTCATGCATTTCCTGACCTCATGTGACTCTTGACCTTTGAGTGGGGTCACCCAATTTAGTATGCAGGTATGCACAAGAAGGTCTTATCATCAGGTATCTGTATACAAGGTTTGGTTTTGAAGCTGGAAATAGTATTTGATAAAAGACAATTTTTGTTAAAAATATACAATTTTTTTTACCATTACTTGACCAACTATAACCTTGATCTTTGGGTCAGGTCACTCAAATTGGTATGTTTAGAAAGGTTTTGCCACAAAAATTCATTTTTCTCTAAAAGGTATTTTTTCGAAAAATACTTACCGATGACATGACTTTATGGAAGTGTCTACTACTTACTCAATTCTAGCCTAAGAACCCATTGTGTTACCACACAACCCAGGAGGCACTCGGGGAACCCCCCAGAGGGGCCGAGAGTTGTCTCCCGTTCCTGCCCATCTGGTTCCGAGTCACGTGGTGACCAACCAGTCAGGATACTTAGCTCACCAGCGGCAAGCGGGGCAGAGGAAGAAGTCAGTGAGCTGGGAGTTAGTCAGATCGGTGGGGGAGAGATGCCAGTCGTCGCACCAGTTGCAAAGTACTCGCCACTTTCCCTCGTAGATGCGCCGGGTCGAGGGTTTACGTGCTGTAGCGATAGCTTCCACTGCTGCACTCGAGAAGCCCCTAGCAGTGAGGGCTTGCCGCACAACCTCCAGGCGTGTAGGAGTAGGCCCTCCGGGCACGGGTGGAACAGCGGTTGTCGCGGTTGCTTGAGCATAGTGCGGGGCGTGGGGAGCCGCAGTGGGGGGTGTGTGGCGAGGCTGAGAAGGTCGGTGGTCCAGGACCGGGTCCAAGCGAACGGGGCGACCAGAAGGACGACCGCGTTGCATCCCCGCAGCTTGAGAAGGACTTTGGGAATGAGTACTGTCGGGGGGTACGCGTAAGCGATGAGTCCGTCCCATGGAATGGAAAGGGCGTCGACTGCCCAGGCCAGAGGATCCAGGATCAGGGAGACGAATAGGGGAAGCAGGTGATTCCACCTCGTGGCGAACAAGTCGACCATCGGTGTCTCCCAGTGGGTGCAGATCAACCGGAAGATATCCTGGCGTAAGGTCCATTCCGTGTGGAGTAACTGGCCGCGTCGGGAGAGCGAGTCCGCCAAAACATTCAGTCAGCCAGGGATGTGTCGCGCACTGAGGGAAAGGTTGCGGTCCTCGCCCCAGCGCATCAGACGGTAGAGGAGCATGCACAGGTCGGGTGAGCGCGTCCCACCCTGTTTCTGGATGTAGGCCACAACCGTCGCGTTGTCAGAGAGGACGAGCAGCCGCTGGTGCCTGAGTTGTTCCTCCCACACGACGAGGGCTTGCCAGACCGCTTGCAGCTCCAACCAGTTGATGTGCTTGTCCATGAACTCCGGGGCCAGAGGCCGGACGTCGTGAGGAACTGCGGAAGCAGGTGGGCTCCCCAACCAGCACGACTCGCGTCGACACACAGGGAGAGATGAGGAGGCGGAGAGGTCAGGGGGACTCCCGAAGCCAGCCACGTTGTGTCTGTCCAACGCAGGAGATGGGGGCGTATCAGCAGGGACACGGGAATCGTGGCGGTGAGATTGCCTGAGGAGGGACGCCAGAGAAGCAGGAGGTGCAGCTGTAGCGGGCGGGCGTAAAGACGACCGAGGGGGAGTAGATCCGCCGCCGCATTGATCAAGCCAAGGAGCTGAAGCCAGACTCTGGCGGGCGCTGCATCCTGCTGGGCCATCTGGCGGGCTAGGGCGGTCAACTTCAGGATCCGTGGCTCCGGCAAACGCACCCTGTCGAGGTCGGTAGCGAACTCCATGCCGAGATGAACAAATCAACGCGAGGGAGTGAGATCCGACTTGCCTGTGTTGAGTAGGAACCCCAACCGAGATAACAGCCGCATCAGAGCATCCCTGTCGGCCTCTAGGGAGGCCTCCACTTGATTCCTCAGGAGGAGATCGTCGAGGTAGTTGGATGTAGGGCTGGACGATGATTGCCACGCCTTGGCCACTACAGCGTCCATGATGCGGGTGAAGACCCATGGGCTGAGGTTGAGACCGAAGGGAAGAGCCCGAAACTGGTAAACTACCCCGTCGCAGGCGAAGCGGAGGTACCTCCTGGAAGCTGGGTGCATGGAAACATGGAGGTAGGCGTCGGACAAATCCAGACTGATCGCAAAATCCATGGGCTGTACGGCCGCACGGAGGGCCCGGGCAGTCTCCATCCGGAAGGACGGGGCCGCGATGAAAGTGTTCAACGCCGAGAGGTCGATGACTGGACGCCACTTGCCACCTGGCTTTGGGACCATGAAGAGTTGGCTGTAAAAGGCGGGGGAGTCCATGCGACGTACAATCTCCGTGGCGTCCTTTAACAAGAGAGAGACGACTTCTCCACGCAGAGCGTTGGCCTTGAGCTTGTCCGACGGGATCTCAGTCTACAGTGGAACGGAACGCAGAGGTGGAGGGGAGCGGAAAGAGATCCGAAGACCCTCGGTAATAGTGTCCAAAATCCAGGGGTCGTCTTGGAACAACAAGCGCCACTCCTTGTTGAACTGTGCAAGCCTCCCGCCGACTGGAGACCCGGAGACGGTCAGCGGAGGCGGGAACGAGGGAGAATCAGGCGGCCCGCCCGCGCCCAGGGCGATGGGCGGGACGGGGCTAAGCAGGGGTCGGGGGGCTAACTGGGCCGGGGCGACCGAAGGCCGGGCGACGACGGCGAAGGGACCGAGCGTGGGCGGCGGAGGCCACGGTGAGGGGTCTGGAGGTCCGCAGGGCGTGACCCAAGGCCGTGCGGGCTGTGGGAAAGCGCTGCTGAACTGTCTTGCGCGGCCAACGATCCGAGTTCGAGTCCTTCACCGACTGCCAGGTGTCTCCGAAGAGTAGAGGGCCTCCCAAAGGGGCACGACGCAGCTGAGTCCTTAGATCCGGTGGCATCCCACAGCAGGCGCTCAACACAGCATCCCGACGCAAAAGGTCACAGTTCACGGCGGCCGCCGTCGCGTTGACCGAAGAATGGTACGCAGCGCGGTTGCCAGCTTCCGCCATGACGAGCAGATCTCCGAGGAGGGGCGTCAAGGAGGGGTGCCAGGAGTCCTCAATGCGACAGATGAACGCCTGTGTCAGCAACTCAAAAAAAACCGCGCAGGCTAGAGTGTTCCGAACGAGCGAAGCCGTCCTGTCCAAACCCCAAGGAAAGGAGCGTTTCAGCAGGGAAGCGCCGCCAGCTTGCACCACGGCGGGAGGATCCATGGGAGGCAGCAGGCAATGGAACGCCTGAGAATGGCCGGAGTACCACTCTTGACGAAAAGCGATGTCGAGTCTGGAAGGCCACCTATGGTCCATGAGGAAGTCCGAGCTCCGGGTATCTGAAAGAAGGTGAGCTGAGAAGACATCACGGAGATCACGAAAGCGAGGGGGCTGCGGAAGGGACTTGAATCTCTTGACCTGTCTCCCAGCGTCCACGAAGGCGGAAACCTTCCTCTTGAGAGGGGGCGACGAAGGGCAGTCCTTCGCGGGCAGCGTCGAGGCGATGAGACGAGCGACTTCATCGAGGGCCAGCAGAGTGTCCGTCTGAGCGGAAGAGGTCAACTTAATGGAAGCCGAGGAGTCCGACGCTGAAGCATGAGGAGAAGGGGAGCGGCTGAGACGTCCGAGAAGCGCGGAAACGGAGTCGTCGGCGAGCAGACTCAGGGTGTCGTCGTCGTCCCGCGGCCGGAGGACCGTAGAGCGATGCGGAAGTCGAGGGCTCCGGGCGAGGCAATCCAACCGACGAAGGTCCGCGGAGGAAGACGGAGCATGACGAGAGGGCGAGCGATGAGCCAGACGTCGAGGCGAGGGTCTGCTGCGGGGGGAAGAGCGTCCAGGGCGCAGAGAGCGACTGCGTCCAGGCGACCGGGGCCGGCGAAAACTGGAAGGGCGGGGAAGGGCCGAATGCGGGGAAGAGGGACGGGATGAAAGGGAACCCGGTCACGAAAGGGAATGAGACGAGTGCGGGGACCGAAACGAGCGAGGAGGGCCAACATCCCTAGAGCAATGCGCAGAGTGTTCCCTCCTATGGTCTTCAGCAGGAGAGCGAGAGTGACGAGAAGATCTCGAGCGGCGGTAGGAATCTGTGTCGGCTGGAGGCTTCGGACGCGTGCGCGAATGTGTCTCCAAGCCAGGCTCAATGAGGCGGGCTATCTGTCAGCAAGGGGACCCCCCAGTGAGAGCCCGCGGGCTTCCTAGGAGACGAGCGGGGATCGGCAGTGGACCTGTGACGGTGCGATGCACGTCTCTCCGAACTGGGCTCAGTGAGGCGAGTTCTCTGCCTGTCAACAGGCTTTGTCCGGGCACACTCCCTCCTGGGAGTGGCCTCCTCGATCAATGACCCACTCGGCGCACTAGCTTTCGGTGTCCGGCGTGGCGTCTTCTCCACAGGGTCGTTACGGTCTTGAGCGGTCGGTGCACAGGGCACAGTGGATGGTGTCCCAACTGGTTTCAGCGCAGCCAACGGAGTCGGGCGCTCGCGTCTGTAGAAGCTCCATAATTGCGACCAACACAGCTCAGGCCAGGTGGAGCAGACGTCACACATATGGTCGGAGGCACATCCAGCGCAGGGGAGACAAACCTTGTGGGAATCCGACGGCCACTGGAAACCTCCGCATTGCGTGCAGGTCATCAACAGGCCACTGCAACATACAAAAGACCTGAAGGCATGCGGGCGAGGCCTTTGCAAACAAAGCACAACAAGGACTTACAAGCCTGTCAGTAAGTGCCAGGGCCTTCCAAGGTATCCCTGAAAGCTAGTGGGCGAGGGCACAAGGAACCCTGCCAAGCTAAGGCATTCCTACACAACAATGCGAGCACACACAAGGGCTACAGCAACAAAGCTAGCGTCTGACAGCGTCATACCTATGCGCGAAAGGCGACAGGGCGTGGGCGCGAGGGGCCCCGCCAAGCTAAGGCCAGCAATGACGCATTAAACACAAGAATGGCAAGCATGTTACGCTAGGTACAGGCATGTAGCAAGCGTCCGGTCCCCACATATAACCCAGCAACGGGGAGAGGGCGTGGGCACGAGGGGCCCCGCCAAGCTAAGAAGGCAAAGGACGCATCAAGACTCTCCAAATAATCAAGCCCCCGAGGCAAGAAGTGTCACGCAAGCAACCCATGCTAAAGCCACGCAAGGGGCGCCAGCTACAACGAAGATGAAGAACGTTTTCGAAGCTGCTTGAGCCGGTGCCCCGCCCAGGAACCGGCCGAGGGCCAAGTCAACTACCTTACCTCTCCGCCGGAGCGGGAACGCGGGAGGAAACTTCCATGGCACGACCGGGGAAAGAGCCGGTGAAGAACACCGCGTAGCGTCAACCACTGAAGAGGCAGAGAGGGCAGCAGCCAACGAAGAGGGACCACCGGCGTAAGAAGACGAAGCGTAGGCGAGGCAAGGCAGCCGAGGGTTCGGAAGACCGGACCGGTCAAAAAATTTCTAAGTCCGGAGGCTACAGCAACACGTCCAAACAGCGTGAGCCTAAGTAGCATGACTGGTTGGTCACCATGTGACTCGGAACAGGATGGGCAGGAACGGGAGACAACTCTCGGCCCCTCTGGGGGGTTCCCCGAGTGCCTCCCGGGTTGTGTGGTAACACAATGGGTTCTTAGGCTAGAATTGAGTAAGCAGTAGACACTTCCATAAAGTCTTGTCATCGGTAATGTTTTTGAAGAAACAAAGACCTTGAAACAAATTTTGAAGTCTGTGTTTTGAATAGCCTCTGAGAAAATGCCAATCTTAAAAGTTTACCATGGATGACAGATGACAGACAGATGATGGATGCAAAATCCATACTCAATTTTGCTATCATACATAAAAAATAAAAAAAATTAAAAAAAAAAAAAACATTTTCTTACAAAACATGCTCATGCGCGCGCGCGCGCACGCACGCACGCACGCACGCACGCACACACACATACACAGAGAAGCAATGACAAATCAGCTCTCTGCTACAAACCAAAAATAACAATTTGACCAAAACTGACGCCACTAACCTCTGAAGGAATGTAGAGAATGAACCCATCTTCCCCAGTGTGAGTAAGGCGCATGGCCCAGATGTCGCTGGCATGTCCCACATCCATCTTCTTGCATGTCATGGGCCTGAAGTCAGTGCGTGTGGTAGTGATGTCTGTAATGTCAGCCAGCAGCTGCTGGGCGTGGGGGCCAATGATGCTGATTCCTGTGAACATGGAGGTGACGTCGCGGAGATAGACGGACCCATCACTTGGCATGTGGCGAGTCAGCCATGCCCATGCTCTCGCCTGCTGGGTGGCCGGGCAGATCATAAAGTAACTGAGACCAGCAAATAAATGGTTATAAAGATAAATAAATAAGTAATAATAATAATGGCTACTTATATAGCGCTTATCCTTAAATAAGCTCTAAGCGCTTTACAAATAAAGAGTGGGAGTGGAGGGGGTCATAAAACCAGAGAAACAACGGATTCTGCAATATACACGCGCGCGCGCACACACACACACACACACACACACACACACACACACACACACACACACACAGGTACATAATGACAAAGAACTGAGCTACATTGGGGTATCGGAACAGGTGGGTCTTTAGGGCAGATTTAAAGGCAGTGAATGAGGAAGAATGTCTAATGTCTATAGGTAGAGAGTTCCAGACAACAGGTCCAACGTGCGCAAAAAAACTGCTATGAAAAGTGAAATGCAGAAATTTTGTGATCAGGAAAACTATGGACAAAAGAAACACGATTAAAAAAAAAAAAAAAAAATGAGTGAAGGGTGAGCTGGTGATAGAATGGATGCTGGATGGATGAATAAAAGCAAAGAACTTAACCCTTTGGCTGTTGGTATCAGTTTCTGTCACTGATTCCTTCAGTAACCATCATGACAAAAATCACTACTGACAGCCAAAGGGTTAAAATAATGAACTATATAATAATAATAATAATAATAATAATAATAATAATAATAATAATAATAATAATAATAATGGATATTTATATGGCTCCTAACCTCTCAACGGGGATCTAGGCACTTTACAATAGACACAACGTACGCAAAAATAAATATACAAGTATTAACAAAATAGAAGAACAAAACTAAACAGCCACAAAAATGTATTTTCTCTGAAATGTATTTTTTCGAAAAATACTTAACGATGGCATTAGATGATTACCATACTAATGGTCAAAACTTAAGGGCCACCCCACTTTTTGTGTCATTGTTTATCATCGCAAGTACGCTAATAAAATACAATGTTCTTTCGATCCAAATGGGTTAAAAGTTGACCTTAGACAGTCCACTGTACAGGAAACAATAGACAACAATTCATCACTTTCCATGATCGTGTCAAATGCACGTGAAACATCGTCAGTTTTTGTGAAAAGCTGTGCGATATTGGCAAGCGTACCAACGGCAGGCAGGTGGGAAAACTCGGTAAAGTCGTGATGCACGTACTAAAGGGATCAGTCATGAACACTCAGCACTTCTGTTTCGCTACAAATACCGGTACAGTAGGCGCATAATTGTCACTTTCCTAACCATGCCAGGTTCTGTTTACTGATGAGTCATGGTTCACCGTGTCCTTCAACGACAGCAAGGTGAGGGTCTGGAGACGCCAGGGCGAGCGATTCACGGATGGATGGTTCCAAGAGGTAGATCACTATGGAGGAGGCTCAGTCATGGTCTGGGCAGGCTTCAGCAGGGAAGGCAAGACCCCCCTCCACATCATCCGAGGCACCCTGACTGGACTGCACTATCGGGACGAGATTGTGCAGCCCCTCAACCAGCCAGCTCTCCAAGCCATAGGCGACAGTGCTGTTCTGCAGGACGACAATGCTCGACCTCATCGCGCCCATGTGGTGGATGAGTACCTTGAGCAACGGGGCATCATGAGGATGGAGTGGCCAACTCGTTCACCTGATCTGGCTTCCATCGAGCATCTCTGGGACGTGCTGGGGCAACGTGTAGTCAGCAACCACCCCCCACCTCAAGGCGTCCCCCAGCTGACTCAGTTCTGCATCAAGATTGGGAAGCAATCCCCAACATGTTTTCCAAACCCTGGTGAACTCCATGCGTCAATGCTGCATTGAATACTTGGCTGCTTAACGGTGGGTACACTCGCTACTGACTGGACCAGTCTTGTGTGACTTTTCAAATAAAGGGTGGGTGAACATTCTAACGTACTGCTGTTGTTACAATTGCTTGATTTAATCAAAACTGAAAAGAAATTGTTACTGAATAAATTAGCAAAGCACTGACTCCAAGTATTGTTACATTATTTGTGTGGTGTTGTTGGTGCATATGCGATAAAAAGTTGCCCTTAAGTTTTGACCATTAGTATATTGGGAAGGTACACTTAGTTTACCGATTTCAGCCTCTAAACTCATTGTGTGTTGCTACACAACCAGGGACGTAACTCTAGCAAGCAGTTACCAACAATCCTGAGTAGCCTCCCTTCCTCCTCACGTGAGCTGTCTAGTCACACCAGTCTTATCTTAGCGTACTGGCGGCAAGCGGGGGTAGGCGGAAGGGACGTTTGAGTATTAACCGTCAAAAGTATTTTTTGAAAAAATACATTTTAGAGAAAAATACATTTGTTTCTTCAAAAACATTACCGATGGCATTACTATTAGGAAGAATTGCAATGAGGAGGAGGGTGCCGCCCACGCCGACCTACCCCTGCATTAGCGCTTAGCAAGGCCCCCCTTAGGTGCACACTCCCAACGATTTCAGCTAAGCGTTACCAATGGCGCCATCGGGCAAGGTTCTACCATTGGCCTGAGAGGTCTCTGAGGTAGAACCGGGTGAAGGTTGATTCTGCCTGCCAGCCCACAGCCGCCACAATGTCCCTCGCAGCGCGGCTGCGGCCGAATGCGACGCTCGTGGCAAGGGCTCTGACCTTATGTGCTCTGATCCGCAGCCTCTTCGCACCCTCTGGGCATGCGGAACGTATGACTCCGCGTAGCCATGCGGAGAGAGTCTGGGCTGATAAGTTGTTCCTGCCCAGCGCCAAGGGCAGGAAGAGGTGGAAACGTCCCCTTACGAGGGGCTTTGACCGGTGGAGGTAGATCTTAAACACCCTGACCGGGTCCTGCTGTCAGGATACTGTGGCCAAAGTGGGATCGTCTGAGGCACCTCGGAGCAGGCGCGGGGGGGGGGGGGGGGGGGGGGGGGGGGGGGGGGCAAGGCTCTTGTGGCCTTGTCCGGATGACGCCTATCCTGTGACTTAGGTCGCTGCCAGCCCCACTCTGACACATCAGAGCGGCGGGGGGGGGGGGGGGGGGGGGGGGGAGGTGTGAAAGGCTCATGTGGCCTTGTCCGCACGACACCTATCCTGCAACTGAAATCGCTGCCAGCCCCGCTCAGAGTGGAGGGGGGGGGGGGGCAAAGCTCCTGTAGGCTTGTCTGGACGGCGCACATCCTTAACCGTGTAGAGGGGTGACTGAGGTCGCTGCTAGCTCCACTCAGACGCATCGGGGCCTATTCGTGGCCAAAAACGTCGGGCTGGTGAGGAGCTGAACCGAGCCATCGGTCCTGAGCTGCAGACAGGAGGGGTGCACTGAGCAGTGCATGTAGCTCGCTCACTCTTGATGCTGCAGTGAGGGCCAGCAGGAAGCACGTCGTCCTGGTCAAGCCGGCGAACCACGCCAATGGCAGTGGTTCGAAATGGTCTGAGTTCCGCTAAGTGAACACCCACAGTAGGTCCCAGCGTGGCAACAGCGAGCAGGTCACCGGCTGCTGGAGCTTGAATGTGCCATCAGGTCGGCGAGGCCCTAGCCAGCCCCGGGTCTGGCCGGCCCAAGTGCCGATACGTGTCCACCACCATAGCCCAGTAGCCCCTGGTGGTGATAGGCTCCAAGTTCTGCTCCAAGAAGAGCCACAGGAACTCGGCGAGCTGGGGCAAAGTCAGATCCGTGGGGGAGAGGTGCTTGGCGTAACACCAGGACTGCAAGACCCGCCGCCGCTTCCCGATGTAGCCTTGCCGGGCCGAAGGTCTGCGTGCTGCTGCGATAGCCTCCACTGCCACCCCCGAGAAGCCTCTAGCGACGAGGGCTGTTGTTGTTTAGTTTGGGGTTTAACATCCACGGCACCTAAGTGATAATGGACGGCCCTGATGGGCGGGTTATGGGGGACAAGGAAATCTGTTACCTATGGAGTACGACCTGAACACTGATCAATTCAGGCGCACTGCAATTGTGCCATTTTGATTTACCAGGACCTTTCAATGGACATGCTATGGAACAAGCCCGTCTTTATTCCCTGGATTGCGAGTCCAGCTACCGGGGCAGGGACGGAGAGTCGAACCTATGACCCGGTGATTCCCTTCGCTCTCCTGTTCTGACGATTAACCGCATGAGCTATTTCGGACTCGTTAAACAGTGAGGGCATGCCACACAAACTGCAGGTGTGTAAAGTGAGTCTCACCAGCAAGGGAGAAGAGATCCTGCCATGGCTGCTTCAGCATCGAGCGTGGCATGGGAAGTCTCAGGGGAGGATCCATGGTGAGGCTAAGGAGATCGGTGGTCCAGCTCTTGACCCAACTGAACAGGGCTACCAGGAACAGCACTGCGTTACCGCCTCTGAGCTTCAGTAGGACCTTGGGCCCCAGGATGGCGGGAGGGTATGCATACACCAGTAGGCCATCCCAGGAAATGGAGAGGGCGTCCACCGCCCAGGCGAGTGGGTCCGGGATGGGAGAGACAAGAAGGGAAGTTGTGTGTTCCACCTGGTCGCAAATAGGTCGACCAAGGGCGTCTCCCAGTGCTTGCATATCATCCGCAAGAGGTCGGGGCAGAGGGACCACTCGGATAGGGGTAGTTGGCCTTGCCACGAAGGGAGTCCGCTAGCACATTCAAGTGTCTTGGGATGTGCCGCGCCTGAGGTGAGGGGCTGCGATCCCTGCACCACACATAGCAGCTGATATAGTAGGATGCAGAGTGAGGGTGCGTGCGTCCCGCCCTGCTTCTGGATATAAGCCCCGACTGTAGTGTTGTCAGAGAGAACCAAGACCTCCTGCTGCTCTCCCAGGCGAAGAGAGCAAGCCAAACTGCCTCCAACTCCTGCCAGCGGATGTGCTTGCCCGCTAGGGCTGGCAGCCAATGGCCCGCGGTTGCGCTTAAGTCCAGGAGCAGGTGCACTCCCCAACCGGAGAGGCTTGCGTCCATGCAGAGCAACAGGTAGGGCAGGGGGGAGGAGAATGGTACTCCCAAAGTCAACCCAGGTGGGCACATCTAACACTGTAGGTGCGGCCAGACCAGCGGAGACACCGAAACGAGGGTTTCTAGATCTCCTAAAGATGGACGCCAGAGAAGCATTGAGAGGCAGTTGTATCGGCTGTGAGTATAGACAGCCGAGTGGTAACAGATCCTCCGCCGCACTCATGAGCCCCAGGAGCTGTAGCCACACTCGTGCCAGAACCTCTGCGGCGCGGGACATTTGCAGGGCTAGCACCGCTAACTTCTCGACTCGGACCTCGGGAAGTCTCACTGTGTTGAGGTCAGTCAGGAATTCCATGCCGAGGTGGGCAACCTGAGGCCCGACTACCCCATGTTGACCAGGAAGCCGAGCTGCCGTAGCAGGGAGAGCAACGCATCCCCGTCTGCCGTTAGAGAGGCTGCGTCCTGGTTCCTGAGGAGCAGGTCGTTGAGGTAGTTGGAGGTCAGACTCAACGACGACCGTCAGGCCCATGCAAACACCGCATGAGGTTGAGGCCGAAGGGAAGGGCTCAGAACTGGTACCACCCAGTGGAAGGCGAAGTGGAGGTAATGGCACGCTGAGGGGTGCTCGGCACGTGAAGGTACGTGTCGAGACTGACAGCAAAATCCATGGGTTGGACCGACACTCTCGAGGCTCTGACTGCTTCCATCCCAAAGGTCGGCGCGGCAATATACTTGTTCAGCGCCAAGAGATCTATAACGGGATGCCACCTGCCGTCCGGCTCTGGTATGATGAAGAGCCAGAGGCGACTGTAGAAGGCTGGTGGGTCGTGATGTGTGACCACCTCCGTGGCCACCATCTGTAGCAATGCGTCCATCTCTCCTTGAAGAGCCTGTGCCTTGACCTGATTGCCCGGAACCCGTGTCCAGAGTAGGGAGCGTTGAAGTGGAGGCGGAGTCCGAAGGTGATCTGAAGACCCTCCAAGATGGCAGTGAAGATCCAAGGGTTGTCCGCCAGCAGCGACTGCCACGTGTCGCTGTGCAGTGACAGCCTCCCGCCAACTGGAGACCCTGCAGGAGTCGGCGCGTGCAATCGTGGAGGGGAGTCAGTGGGTCCACCCATGGCCGGGCCGCCGGCCACCATGGGGCCAGGAGGGACCCGGGAACGCACGGGAGCGGCGAGGACAGGGGGGACAAGCAGGGCCGAGGACGCCTCTGGTGGATGGGCGTGGAACGGGTCTGGCGATCTGCAGGGCACAACCCACAGCCTTGCGGGCAGCCGGAAAGCAAGCGAAGGGCAGTCACGCGGCGCTGGGCCAGATGTCCTTGTCCAAGTCCTTGACCGCCTGCCAGGCGGGGCCAAACAGCAGGGATCACCGAGGGTAGCCTGTCAGAGCTGTGACTTTACTGTCGAGGGCAATCCCGCGCAAGTCTCCATGACGGCATCCCGCCGGATCAAGCGCAGGAGGCTGCTGCGGCCATGGTGTTAATAGAGGCATGATACGCTGCCCGGTTCGCCACCACCGCCAGGGAACGTATCCCACGGAGCAGAGCTGAAGAATCTGGGTCCCAGAAGTCCTCCAGAGCTCTAACAACTGCCTGCATTGCGAGGTCCAGGAACCCAGCACAGGCCAGGGTGTTGCAGATCAGGCTTGCTGTCTTCTCTACGCCGTGCGGAATCCGTCGCTGAATGGCCCTCCGGCCTCCTGCCCGCACTTCTGCTGCAACATCGACCAACGGTAGGGGGCAAGAAAAGGCCTGGGAGTGTCACGCATAGCAGCTCTGACGAAACCTGCGGAAACTGAAACTGGTAATCCTTTCACAAGGCAGCTAAGCATAAGACAGCTCACGTGAGTAGGAAGGGAGGCTACTCAGGGTTATTGGTAACTGCTTGCTAGAGTTATAGTCCTGGTTGTATAGCAACACACAATGGGTTTGGAGGCTGAAATCGGTAAGCTAATGGTACCTTCCTAATGGTAATGCCATCGGTAATGGTTTTGAAGAAACAAACACTGGTGTGTACGTGCACATACATGATCACGAACACACAAACACGCACACATGAACATGTCATCAGTACGCAGACTTGGAGATACATTTTGAGGGAGCTTTTGAAGGAATAACTGCACTGCACGTAGCATATTTCTTGTGAGAGGCTGTTCCATAGCAGAGGATTCTGGTACAAAAGCCAGCGCTGCTGAAAGGACTTGGTTTTGGCAGAGGGAATTAAATACAAAGAGTGTGGGTGTCAGACGAAGGCCGTAGCTGTGTGGTTGGAGTGCAAATGTGTAACAGATCAGAGAGATAGACAGGTCCACAGTCAAAGAGAGCAGTGTATGTCAGTGAGAGAATTTAATACTGTATCCTAGCAGGGATAGAAAACCAGTGGTCTGTCTTACGGGCTCTAAGCACAAGATGAGCAGCAGCAATCTGGACTTTTTGTAGTTCGAATGATACAAACATACTGACAGTATTGCAAATAAGTTATAAATAAAGATTTCAGATGTGTGTGTGTGTGTGTGTGTGTGTGTGTGTGTGTGTGTGTGTGTGTGTGTGTGTGTGTGTGTGTGTGTGTGTGTTTGAGATGATGCATACTGGGCAATCAGCATACCTGACTTCAGAAAACAAATGAAGGTAAGAAGAATTCATTCTACTGCAACATACATGTTCTGATCAAGGCGAGCGACAGTGCAGTCGTTTTCGTAACCTCCGTATTCATTCTGCATGCCTGTGTGGACAATGGTGCCCACCTCAATGTCGATATCGTTAGAACACAGGTACTGTAGAAACTTCACCACTTCATCATTGGCAGACTGCAAGTAGAAAAACACAGACTTGATTCTGTCTATCAGCCTGGTAAGTAAGGTTTAAAAGCCATTCACTTCCTGTCTCTGGCATAAATCAAACAATTATGCACTGAAAAAAAAAATCATCAATAATTTTGAAAGGTACCTATCTCTCTCAAGAATATGAGTCCCTTCATTTGACACTTGCAAAGTTTTGCAGAAGGCAGGCCCTACAGTACTCATTACTTTTCCACCACTTGCGAAAAAGAATGATGAAAATCTTAACACATTCTGCCCCAGGTCCCAAATCCCCAAATTTTGAAGTTGCCCTCTGAAGGACTGTATTACAATTCTAGAGACAGATCGAGCATGATAGTTCAAGGATGGTGCCAGAATAGCTTGGCGCCTATGGGCGCCAAGCTACTCTGGCACCACCCTTGAACTATCATGCTCGATCCATGTCTTGCTGTGGTGTGTCAGGGCTGAGTGAGTTAAATGAGGTCCTGTAAGCCCCTTGTGTTGACTTTGGTGAGATGAGAGCTTAGGTGGCACCGTGGATGGTGCACTCACCAACAGACCTTAGTACCAACAAATACGATATCTTGCTTGAAGCCACGCTTGCTTGAAGCCACGCTTCATCCAAAAAGTCTACTGATTTTTCTGCCTTTTTATTTGGATGTCCTCACGACATCCAAATAAATAAACAGAAACATCAGTAGAAATACCGTAGCTCTCTCTCTCTTGGCTTGACTTCGCGAACGAAGATTTTATAGGAGTTGCCCACGACGTCTGCAGGCTTGTTTGTGGCTGCGGAGGCCAATCCGAGACAGGCAGGTTCGACCGCAGTGGCTGCAGGGGAAGGTATGGCCAGGGTTCTGAGCTGCGGCATCTCTGTTTTTTCTCCTGAGCCGCTTGTCCTTAAGGCTAGCTCTGTGAGAGTCCTCAAAGGAGACAGCTGCCTTGTAAATGGTGGAGCGCCAGGTGTCACGGTCCGCAGCAAGCGAAGACCACTGGTGGTGGTCGATTTGGCAGGCACTAAGTGACTTCTTGAGACAGTCTTTGTATCTCTTCTTTGGTGCCCCTCTGTCACGGTGTCCAGTAGCAAGCTCGCCGAACAGGGTGATCTTTGGTAGGCGATGATCCTCCATCCTGGAGACATGCCCCGCCCAGTGGAGCTGTGTCCGCAGCAGCAAAGCCTCGATGCTCACAGTTTCAGCCTGTTCAAGGACCTCGACGTTGGTGACATAGTCACTCCAGTGAATGCCCAGGATGGTACGCAGGCAGCGCTGGTGGAAGCGTTCGAGGAGTCGTAGTTGGCTGCGGTAGAGGGCCCAGGACTCGGAACCATACAGCAGGGTGGTGAGGACCACAGCTCTGTACACGCTGATCTTGGTGCCTGTTTTCAGCTGTTGATTGTGCCACACCCGCTTGAAAAGTCGCCCGAAAGCGCTGTTCGCTTTTGCCAGCCTGCTGTCAAGCTCCTTGTCCAGCTTGGCGTCCGACGTGATAATGCAGCCAAGGTAAGTAAACTGGTGCACTGACTTTAGTTCAGACTCGCCAATGGTGATGTGAGGAGGGCGATACACTGTCTTGGGTGCCGGCTGATGGAGGACCTCTGTCTTTTTCAGACTGACCTCGAGTCCAAAGAGCTGGGCAGCATCTGCGAAGCAAGACGTGATACGCTGCAGGGCTCTCTCTGTGTGTGCAACGAGGGCAGCATCATCAGCAAAAAGCAGCTCACGAATCAGTTGGTCTAGGGTTTTCGTGTGGGCCTGCAGTCGTCTGAGGTTGAACAGGCTGCCATCGAGACGATACCTGATGTACACTGCATCGTCATCATCGAGGTCCATTGTGGCCTGCTTCAACATCATGCTAAAAAAGATGGTGAAGAGGGTCGGTGCCAGCACGCAGCCCTGCTTTACGCCGTTGAGAATAGGGAATGGTTCCAAGAGGTCATTGTTGAGTCTGACCTGGCCTTGCTGGTCCTCGTGTAGCTGGACAATCATGTTGAGGAACTTTGGGGGACAGCCAAGTCACTCCAGGATCTGCCACATGCCTTGCCTGCTCACAGTGTCGAACGCTTTTGTTAGGTCGACAAATGTTACGTACAGCCCTTTGTTCTGCTCGCGGCACTTCTCCTGTAGCTGTCTCATCACAAAGACCATATCGGTGGTGCTCCTGTTTGCTCTGAAGCCACACTGGCCCTCTGGGAGTTGGTCTTCAGCGATGGCAGGTACCAGCCGATTCAGGAGCAGCCTTGCAAGGATTTTCCCAGCAATGGACAGCAGGGTAATTCCCCGATAGTTGGAACAGTCAGACTTCTCGCCTTTGTTCTTGTACAGGGTGATAACGACTGCATCACGGAGATCTTTTGGTAGTGTTCCTTCCTCCCAGCAGCAGAGAAAGAGGTCATGGAGCTTGTTGTGCAGTGCTGTGCCTCCATGTTTCCAGATCTCTGGCGGTATTCCATCAATGCCTGCTGCTTTGCCACTCTTGAGCTGGTGGATGGCTGTGAGGGTCTCTTCAGCGGTGGGCGGTTCGTCCAATTCAACCTTTACTGGGAGGTGTGGGATTTGTAGGACGACTGCTTCTTGAACAGTGCGCTCAGCGCTGAAGAGGCTCTGAAAGTATTCCGACCAGCGGTTCAAGATGGAGGTATTATCTGTGAGGAGTGCCTGGCCATTCGCGCTTCGCAGGGGACTTTGTACCAGGTGCCTGGGGCCATACACTGCTTTCAGTGCTTCGTAGAAGCCCCTGTAGTCACCATTGTCAGCACAAAGCTGGGTCCTCTGTGCAAGTCTGGTCCACCACTCATTCTGGAGATCTCTGAGCTTGTGCTGGAGACTGCTGCAGACGAGGCGGAAGGCAGACTTCTTCACAGGGCAGGAAGGCTGGGCTAGGTGGGCCTGATGGGCGGCTCTTTTTTTTGCTAGGTGTTCCTGGATCTCTACATCGTTTTCATCAAACCAGTCTTTGTTCTTCTTTCTGGCGAAACCCAAGACTTCTGCAGAGGATTTTGCAATAGCAGTTTTCAGTTGTTCCCAAAGTGTTTCAGGGGAGGAGTCTACTGGGTCCGCTGTGTCTTTGAGCCTGCGCCGTAAATCTGTCTGAAAGGCAGCTTTCACATCGTCACGCTGAAGGCTGGCAACATCAAGCTTTTTCTTGGGGGGCCCCCATTTCTTGGGTTTTGGCTTGAAGTGGAGCCTGAGTTTGCAGCGGACAAGGCGGTGGTCAGTGTGGCACTCTGCGCTGGGCATCACTCTGGTGAGGAGGACGTCACTGCGGTCCCTCTGACGCACTAGGACATAGTCGTTAAGGTGCCAGTGTTTGGAGCGAGGATGCATCCAGGTGGTCTTTCGACTGTCCTTTTGCTGAAAAGTAGTGTTGGTGATGACCAGTTGCTGCTCCGCACAGAACTCCAACAGTAGGCGGCCATTGTCATTGCAGTTCCCCACGCCATGCTTGCCGAGGACTCCTTTCCAGGCTTCAGAGTCCTGGCCCACTCTGGCGTTGAAGTCGCCAAGGATGATGACTTTGTCGTCTGCAGGGGTACTCTCCTAAAAAATGAATGATTGAAAATGACCGTAGCTACAGAAGTGTTTTATAGCATTGCCATCAGTAAGGCTATACAACATTTCCAACAGCCATTGATGCAGGGTACCCTGAATGAGTGAAACCCAGTACGATCATGACCTTTATCAACAATTCAAGCTCCAACATTCTGATTACACTGGGAATTGGGCAAAATCGGAGCACTTAGTGTGTTTGTATCTGGTCTGCAAACAGACCACATGTCCAGCTGACAGATTATTCACTGCACACGCTCTGCTCTAGGGGAATGTCGGGAGGGGTGAGGTATGGGGGAGGAAGGAGAAAGGAATACCATAAACAAAGAAAAGGTGAAGTGGAAATGTGCAGAGGTAGGTGTGTGTGAATGTGTGTTTTCATGTGTGCCAGTGCATACATGTGTGTGTGTGCACGTGTGTGTGTGTGTGTGTGTGTGTGTGTGTGTGTGTGTGTGTGTGTGTGTGTGTGTGTGTGTGTGTGTGTGCATGTGTGTTGTGTGCATGTGTGTGTGTGTGTCTTTGGGGAGGAGGGGAAGGTGGGGGGGGCATAGGGATGCTGGGCTGGGGGGAGTCATTTTCTCAATCAGGCCGCCTGAGAAAGCAAAATATACTAGGGACAAGTGGTATCCTAAAAGCAGTAGCTGTATGGAAGTACCGGTGCACGCATATTGCATACTGTAGAGTTCCGTACACCTAAGATTACAATAGCCAGTTTAGTAACTTGATCTCACTGCTGGGAGAATAAATGATTTCAAAGTCATTAACCCTCACAGTAGCGTTTTTTGTCACGAAGATTCCTGTAAAAATCATCACAACAAAAACTGCTACTGACAACCCAAGGGGTATATTAACCCTCTGGGTGGCTGTCAGTAGCGTTTTTGTTATATTAACCCTTTCGCCAGCAACCACCAGTACTCTGAACAGTGCCGGTGCCTGCATGCACAAGGGGGCTTAATCAATTTCCATCATCACACCTGTCACAAGTCAATTAGCATTTCTGAAAGCCACCAACCCTTGCCAGTCTTTCACAACATTAGACCTCTCCACAAACTTGCTCTGGGAAGCAACACAATGATGGAATGAGTCAACTCCCAGCAAAAGCACAGAGTACAAAAGACTGCATTCCCAAAGGGGTTAACCCTTTGCAAATCGGTAGCGGTCTTGTCGTGATGATTCCTGTAGGAATCGTCATGACAAAAAACACTACCGACATGCAAAGGGTTAACACACTCTGCCCCAAGACCGAAATCCCTACATTTTGAAGTTGCCTTCTGAAGGACTGCATTACAATTCTAGAGACAAATCGAGCATGATAGTTTAAGACTGGTGCCAGAATAGCTTGGTGCCTATGGGTGCCAAGCTATTCTGGCACCACCCTTGAACTATCTATCATGCTCGATCCATGTCTTGCTGTGGTGCGTTGGGGCTGAATGAGTTGAGTCTTACCTGTAGTTCAAACTTGGAGAAGGAGGACATGTCCATGACACAGACTCGCTCCTTGCAGGCCCAGTACTCCTCCTGTGCAGCCTCAAACCACTTCGGCTGTGTGTAGCTCCACATCTTGCGCTTATCGTCTTCAACATTTTCTGTACACAAACAGTATTACCTGCGATCAGGCCTTAGCTCCCATGGTGGGCAGAAGGTCTTTGGGCTGATATCAGCCTTACCTGGCCCGCGCACAGTGTGCATTATGTGATTTTCCATATCTCCTCCCAAACCACTGGATGCACCTGCCTGATTGCATCCGACACCCTAGCATGCCCATGACAAGATTTCTTTATGTTGAGAAAGAAAACTCGCATGATAAGTAATTCCCATGGTTTATTAGTAACCTTTTATTTTAGCCTTTCTGAGTGCGCGCTACCAACTGACATTCCCGGTCCAATTTGGAAGCTTCCAGAGTTGCCAACTGCATTTAAGAAAGTCTTTTCCAAATGTTGCTGAGTGCGCTTCAGAAGCGTCCGGTGCTTATTATTTCTAGCGGCTGGCAGTCTGAATCTAGTGAAAGAAAACTAAGCTGGTAAGACTACACTGCCAATTCTCATTGCTGGTATACCTTATCTTCGAACAAGAATGGCAAAGCCTTTAAAGTTCGCCGAACATAAAAGAGATTTCAGCAAGAGGCATAGATCCTCATGAGCCCCCACAACTGTGGGGGCTCATGAGGACCTATGTCTCTTGCTGTTGTATCGTGTTCAATTTTTCTTGGATGTGAACAGCTAACCTCTAGGTGACCCCAACTCTCCCTTTTTCAGAGGGCACAAAACTCATCATTCCGAATGTTCAGGATATCTAGTAGCTGCGGCGGGTCTTGTTTATGTGCACTGGAAAGGGGGGTTTGGGTTCACGGAAAGTTCAGTCTTCCCCGGTAAACTTCGTAGTATACTATGGCGTGCTTTAAGGCTCATGTGCAAGACACATCCACATAATCCCTTTGACTTTTGTGACCATGAATTTTCCAGCAGGTCACAGAAATAGGCAAGTGTTCAAGTGTCCTAACATAATTAAAGGATTGGCCGGTAAATGCACGTTCACACTTTTGTCAACCTCTCCCCCATGACCTTTGCCCTGGCAAGGAGTCAACCAATTCAGTATGCATGAAAGGTCTTATCATCAGCTATGGTACCTTTGTGCAACATTTGAATTAAAAGATTGCAGAAACGCTGTTAAATTTAGAGGCGTGTTCACATATTTGTTGATCTCTTGTGACCTTTTACTTTTCTGAGGGGACATCCAAATTACTACGCATAAGATCTTACCATCAAGTATCTTTGTATCAAGTTTGCGAGTGGATATCAAGATGGATCAAGGGTGGTGCCGGATTAGCTTGGTGCCCCAGGCAACAATTTAATCAGGCACTGCCCCTGAACCCTCGTGATCTATTTACCTGATGCACACTGCATTTAAATAGAAACAAAAATGTTGTCAACTTACGATCATCGTCGAGTTTAAAATACATGGCCCTCTCATATGCCATGGTTTCTCCAAAGACAGCCCCAGACACTTCTTGGCGAGTGTACAAAGGTGAGCACCTCAGTTTTCTTCCTGTCTGGTACTCTTCTCTTGGATACTTCAGAATGTAGTGGTAGGCTGTCAACAACAACAAAATCTAAAAACCTTTTAAAAAATTGCTCAGACATATTTTAACTACTTCACTACCAGTGGATACAAACTGTGTTTCTGAGATCTTGCCTAACCCATTTAGACCCCAACGCCCTACAGCAGGCAATGGTTTGACCATGATAATTTAAGGATAGTGCCAGATTAGCTTGGCACCTGAAGGTGAAATCTGGCACTACCCTTAAATTGTCATGGTCGATCCATCCCCTGCAACTTGTACACAGTCATTAGGTGACACCTCCAAAAATTTGCAAAATGCAGGCATGGGGTTAAATGGGTTAATTCAATGCCGAAGAGTCCCAGCCATCCAAGTAACATGATGATCCAGGCCTCTTGCAGTTGGATGGTGTTCACTTGTTCTCAGCAGTGAAGGGGTGAAGATGAAAGGGTGAGTCAGATTCAGAGACATTTCTTTTATTGTGTTTTACAAATCCCCCTTTGTTCCTTTTGTCGAGTCAAGCATGCTGCACTATTAGCTGATATCACCACCACCCCCCCCCCCCACCCCCCAACTTCTTTGTCTACCATCCACTCACTCTTCCAAAACACTCCCTCACCTAACCCATAAAGCCCTGACATGCTACGAAAGGATGCCGATCGAACATGAGAGACTAACCCTTTCACAGCCAGTGGATGCAGATTGCGTTTTGAAATCTTTGTTAACTCATTCAGCCCGAAGCACATATTTCCTAAATTTAGGCGGCGTCATCCAACGACTATGCACCTGTTGCAGGAGATATATCGACCACGATAATTCAAGGGTAGTGCCAGATTAGCTTGGCGCCGACAGGCGCCAAGCTAATCTGGCACTACCCTTGAATTATCTTGGTCGATGCATCTCCTGCTGTAATGTGGGGCTGAATGGGTTAATAACCCTTTTAACCCCGACGCCCTACAACGGGAGATGGATCAGCCATAATAATTCAAGGGTAGTGCCAGATTAGCTTGGCGCCAGTCCAATCTGGCACTGCTCTTGAATTATCATGGTCGATTCATCTCCAGCAACTAGTACATAGTCGTTTAAATGACGCCTCCCGAATTTGGGAAATTCAGTCTTGGGGTTAGATGGGTTAGTTCAATGCCCACGAGAAACATGGATGCAAAGTGGTGTCAGCGTGAGGGATAGATCCTCATGAGCCCCCACAAATGTGGCGGTTCATGAGGAGCTATGTCTCTTGTAGCTGGATTGTGTTCCGTTTTCCTCAGCAGCGAAGAGGTTATGGGTGGTGTCAGAATAGCTCCGTGCCTGTTTACGCCAAGCGATCTGTCTACAGAACTGCGATGTAGACATCAAGACCTATTTTTTAAAAAAATAATAATTTCATCCTCTGAACTGAAGCGAAAACGTCACAAAACAGGACAGACAAATGGATGAACGGGCAAAAGAAAAACATGATAAAGACCACCTACTAAATGCCTCTTGCATGCGATCCCTCAGGAAGCGTTTGTTGTTGTGGTGACCAATGAAGCGGCGAATGTCGTAGGCCCACAAGTTGACACTGGGGCGTCCATCCACCATCCACTCAGCTATATACTTGCCCACGCCGCCTGCGCCCACTATCCCCTTCGAGTTCATGCCAGCGGCCACGAAGTAATTGGCAACCTGAAGATGAGCAAGTCGTCTGTTTAACTCACAACCCTTTTATCTGTTATAACAAAATTCATATTCACTGTAGTTCATATTCACAAAAGCAACAGTTATTCCTTAACCCTTTTAGCCCCAAGGTCCCATTTCTCAAATTTTGGAGGTGTTGCCTAATGACTATGTGCCAGTTGCAGGAGATGGATTGACCATGATAATTCAAGAGTAGTGCCAGAATAGCTTGGCACCTTCAGGCACCAAGCAAATCTGGCACTACCCTTGAATTATCATGATCAAGCCATCTCCTGCTGTAGGGACTTGGAGCTAAATGGGTTAATCAAGTAAAAATGTCTTGACAAATTATGATACATCTGCAAGAGACAGATACTCGAGAGTTGCTGCAGTCACAGAGGCTTACATGAATCTATGTCTCTTGCTGGCAGAGATTACCAGTACCTTAATTGGCTTCCTCAGAATGAGGGAAATCATGCCTGTCCAGCATGACTGCAGTGTAAGTAGAATCAATAGCTGCGAAAGTGTCATATAATACGACACTTTCACAGCTATTGATGCGGGGCGCTTTGAATGAGTCTGACATCATTCACTCCACAGACATTCAACGACAAAAAAAGTAAGGCCACTGCAGAGGACCTTATACTTTTTGTAAATTGCGTTTTTGTAATTATTTATTTTTGTACAATTAGTTTTTGTTAAGCACCTAGAGCTCTGATCCGAGGTTAGGCGCTATACAAGTACTCATTATTATTATTATTATTAATACACATGCGTGCACTTTTTTCCTTGCATTGATCATTTGATCACAAATCCAGTCGCAAGCACTGACATGTAATCTAGTCTGAGCCCTATTCTGACATCAGGATATAGGCCATTATTTGACATTGATGCGCACAACATTTCTCGCAAATATCTTCGCAAAGAATCACTTTTCTTTACCTCTCGTACAACAAATATTCAGTGCCAGTTGATCAAAAATGATTTACTTTAAAGAAACTGGAACAATGTGCTAGTTTTACTGTACAGTCATACACATTCGGATTTTTTGCATGAAATGACTGATATGACATCCCTAAATGTGTCCCAGATATATTCAGCCCAGTGTAGAAAAATCCATTTTCACAGGAACTGGCCACAATTTCAAACTTGAAACAGCGCAGGCATACATGAAGTCTGCATGCTTGACCTTGATACTGAAATCTGCCGCGCTCTATTTAGGGTACTGAAAATGGCTTGTTCTTGTCTTTTCACCAGATTGTTACGACTGCACAGCAAAATCAACAAATCATAGGAGTTCAGTAAAATTAGCCCATATTAGGTCAACTGGCACTAAATATTTGTTCTTAACTCATTCAGCCCGGGGCACGTATTTCCCAAATTTTGGAGGCGTCATCTAACGACTATGCACCTGTTGCAGGAGATGGGTTGACCCACCAAGCTAATCTGGCACTACCCTTGAATTATCATGGTCAACCCATCTCCTGCTATAGTGCGTCAGGGCTGAATGGGTTAATATGGTACAGAAAAGTAGTTCTGTGCAGTGATATTTGTAATAAACGTTGTGCGCTCCGATGTCAAATGGTCTATAACAACTATAAAGTCTTTGCATATTATAGATCTTGGGGATAAAAGCATAACAATTGCAGACAACTCTCCACCCTCATTTCCAACAAACCATTCAGCTGTTTTATAATACATACATAATGCATAGTGGCAACACTGACATTTTTTTCAAGGGACAGCAGAACTGGTGAACATTTAAGATATCTGTGAAAGAAAAAAAAAAACTGCTGTAAGCTAACACTAATAACAGTACCCTTGACCTGTTGTGATAATTCTAATCCTCAACAGGCATGAACGACTGCGAAGATATTTTATGAATATCATTCTACTCTGAGAGATAAAGACACCTCCACTGCAATTTAGCCCATTAACTGTCAGGATAAAGCATTCACCCCCCCCCCCCCCCTCAAATAATCATCCAAGTGCAAGAGACATAGATCCTCATGAGCCCCCACGTGCGGGGGTTCATGAGGATCTATTTAGTTTGCTAAGGCTACTTTGTATTCACATTCCTGCTCTTTGGCCCAAAAAATGACAAAGATTTCAGAAACAGTCTGCGTCTGCTAGCAGTGAAGGGGTTCCCACCACTGTGCACACTGCATGCACCCAGTGTAAACAGCTATCCTCAACTAAAGCCTCACAGCAGAGGTAATAGTGCAAATGAGGAGAAGAAGAGAAGCGGTACACAGTACATCAGTGGCTGCATGCACAAAGGGAGTTAAAAAAAAACAAAAAACACCTCAGGTGCCTCCCCCAGCAGCCAGTTTCCATCGGGTGTAAAGCTCTCCGGACCATTCAGAAGCTGCCGCACCTCCGCAACTTCCATCAAGGGCAAGCGAAGCAGGATGTGATCCAACAGAATCTCTGAGATCAGAAACAAAATTGGCTCATTTCATTTTTCAGCAGTAGTGTGTTTAGTCTGTCATACTCGACCTTAACTCCTTCACTGCCAGTGGTTATAAAATGTATTTCAAAAATCCTAAACTCACTCAGCCCGACGGCTGTATTTTCCAAATTTTCGAGGTGTCACCTAATGACTATGCACCAGCTGCAGGAGATGGATCGACCGTGATAATTCAAGGGTAGTGCCAGATTAGCTTGGCGCCAACAGGCGTAGTGCGTCAGGGCTAAATGGGTTAATTTAATGCTAAAAAGTCCCAACCGTCCAATGTGCATGGACACTATTAGGTAGGACCACCAAAAATGTTCAAATTCTAAACCCATAAAAAGTGCTATTACCATTTGACAGAGCTCATGCAAATATGGTGTCATGCAAAATTTCAAATCTCTATCTTATGTACCTTTTGAATAAATCATATTTGAAAATTGGCAAAAATGATTGATTGATTGATTGTACATTGCTTAACGTCCCGACAGCAACAAGGCTTTCTCAGGACGTGCCTGCACTGCTTGTGAAAAAAAACAACCAACTAAACAGAACATTGAATGTATGTCGCCAGCCGGTCAAACACATTAAATAAACCTAACACATGGGGCCTAAATAAAGCTAAGACCATTTAGCAACACACATCCAATATCAAGAGCTACAGGCAGTGCAGACAGTAGGGAGAGTTTAAAAAAGGCAAATACAGGTGAATGGACCTCGGGTAGACAGAAACACATGCCCCAGAATAGAGAGAAAACCCCACCCTGTGGGGCTGACCAGGGTGACCCTGGGAACTAAAAAATACCTAACCCCACCCAAGTCCCCCAGGGCAGAAATGAGGTGATTTTGCACATTTCATAAAACGCTAAATTTAGGGTCACATAACTACACACACTTTTTGTATGACACTATCCCCACTTGCTGTACTGATTACACTTAGTACCTAGTGTGTGCTTACTTTTTTGCAGGTCCTATAATGGTTTACTTTAGAAATTATGCCATCCTAAAAATGGTAAAAGAAAATTTAAAAATAGCATGCGTCTAACAGCACAATTGGCACTTGGGCATATATCTCTCATCACAAATCAACACACCTGCATGTAAAAGTTAGCAAGCTAAGTTTATGTGCATATTCCTAACCATTTTTGTCTACCGTATTGAAAATACAGTAGACTTTGAGATGGGGCTGGTCGGAGCACGTTCCATAGCATGCAAATGACGAACATAGGTGGGCACACATCAGACTCTGGCAGTGAAGTAACATGATAAATCTGACATCATACCTAACAAAGCTGAACCGCGCTGTTGAATGTACATTTGGCGGGAAATGCGTGCGTGCGTGCGTGCATGTGTGTGTGTGTGTGTGTGTGTGTAGACACGAATTTCTCCTGTGTCTGTGTACGTACAGGTCTGAAAATTTAGGAAATGCTTCCTTCAAGATGTATCTCAGAGTACTTTTTAGCATTTTTAGACTGGTTTACTCATTAAAAAGAAAAACTGCCATTTATACAAAGTCGCTTGATCCGCATTTGAGTCCGTAATTTGTGTTATATTCATTTAAAATTTTGAATGCAGCTACCTTCGAGAAAGATATTGGATAATTTCGTTAACCAGCTTTGTATCTATTCAATGTTTTTGTAAAATATAATTCATCGCAGAAAAAAATGTCGACACGAAGAATTCTCGACTTCAGACAGTGATGGTGATGTAAAAGCACTAGCCACATTACACTTTGTTGCTACTGTTATACATTGTTGCTGAACTGATGCAAAGCACCAGACTCGTTATTGTTATTATACATGAATTGACAGAAAGAAAAGCTCTCTCTCTCTCTCTCTCTCGCTCTGTATGTTAATAGCTTTGTACCTTTAGCAGAGTTGTACCTTTGTAGATTAGCAATGGCAAGCGGGAAAAATGTGCTAACTGCTTCTCCCGTTGAAAAATAAAGTTTCATTTCACTTCATTAATAAAGTTTCATTCCATATCTCTCTCTCTCTGTATGAAGTAGGAAAACTGATCAGATCATTGAAAAATAAAGAATCATCGGGACCTGACGAGACCAGTCCTAAAATCCTAAAACTGTCCCTTCCCTATACAGTAGAATCGTTAACGTATATTTATAATTTATGCATCCAACAAAATATATTTCCATCAGAACTGAAGCAAGCCAAGGTTATCCCTTTGCCTAAATCAAAAGATCTGTCTGATGTTAATAACTATAGACCCATCTCAATATTATCCAGCCTTTCCAAACCTCTTGAAAGACATGTGCACAAACACCTTTATCAATATTTGGAGAGTCGCAGTCTTTTGCACGTATTTTAGTCCGGCTTTCGCCCCAAGCAGTCTTGCTACACGGCACTAACAAAACTTATTGATGCGTGGCTAGCATCCATGAATAACTCCCAAATAAGAAAGCCTTTGACCTTGTAAATCATAACATTCTTTTGCCAAAACTTCAAGCATATCTCTGCAATGCAGATGCTGTCTCATTGTTCACTTCATATTTAAGCGGAAGGAAGCAAAGAGTACTGTTAAATGGATCCTACTCCTCGTATGGTCTCATCAAAAGCGGCGTGCCTCAGGGCTCTGTCCTCCGGCCATTGCTGTTCTGCATATTTATCAATGACCTGCCACTGCATATTAGTTGCCACGATATTTATTGTGACATGTTTGCTGACGACTGCACACTACACACTCCTCACAAAAATGTAGCTGCAATTAGCATGCATCTGCAGGAAAGCCTGCGTGAGGTCACCGACTGGTGTCATTCCAAGTCCCTGAATCCATCAAAAACAGAATGCATGGTTATAACCACACGTCAAAAGCACCATCTATGCCCGCACTCTCTTAGTCTGTTTATAAATGGCAGCCCAATTGAGTAAGTATCACACCATTGCCTCTTGGGGGTCACTACAGATGATCAGCTTAAATGGCAACCGCATATTAATAATATGTGCAAAAGGGTTTCCAGAAGCCTGTATATGTTGTCAAAATTGAAAACAATTTCTGACACAGATACGCGTCTTCTTTTTTACAATGCTCATGTCAAGTCGCACATAGACTATGCATCAACAGTGTGGGATGGTTCTAGTGATGTACATTTGAAGAGGCTGAACTCCCTACATAGAAGAGCTGCTAAGCTTATATTTCCCGATCCCGAACTCTCAACTGACGAAAAGCTTAAAACTTTAAAAATGCTCCCTCTATCCCATCACTTTCAGTTCAATAAAGGTGTATTGATATACAAGCTGTACAAGCACTCATGTCCACTGTTCTTTTTTCTCAGAACGGACATCTGTAGCTTCTAGACATAGAAAACAATTCAAAGTACCCCTGCGCGTATTGATTTATTCAAAACCAGTTTGTCATTCTCGGGAAGTTCATTCTAAAATTCTATGCAGAAATCAGAAACGCAAAGATGCTCAAACCATATAGGGACAGCCTCTTCAAACACCTAGAATCTCTGACGTAATCTAATCATTACAGTATTGGGATAACTTGCACGTGTGTTCAGGTATGTGCGTGTGTGTGAGTTTGTGTGTGTATGTGTGTGTCTGAGTGTGTGTGTGTATGTGTGTGTGAGAGAGAGAGAGAGAGAGAGAGAGAGAGAGAGAGAGAGAGAGAGAGAGCACCTACATACATATTTGCCCTTGCTGTATGAACTCTAATGTACTTCATGATTTTCTGTGTATTGCTTTACTTTGCAGTTTTACTCATTTTATATTTTTGTGCATACGCATGTGCGCGTATGTATGTCTGGAGTGCGTGTCCGAGAGCATGTGTTTGTTTTTGTGCCTGTGTGCCTGAGCACATGCGTGTGTAAGTTTGTGTGTGCGTGTGTGTGTGTGTGTGAGTGCATGCGCGAGTTGTGGTGTGCATGCGTCGTGTGTGTGTGTGGGTATGTGTGTGTATGAGCGTGTGTGTGCGTGTGTGAGTATGTGCGTGTGTGGTGTGTGTGTGCGTGCGTGAGCAAATGCATGCATGCAGCAGTGTGTGGTATGTGCATGTTTTCTTGTCTATGTCACTTATGTAGTAGATGTAGCAATGGCAAGTTTGAAAACTGGTCCTGTTACCAATAACTTCTACCATTGGAAAATAAAGGTTCATTGTTTATTGTTCATTGTTCTCTCTCTCTCTCTCTCTCTCTCTCTCTCTCTCTCTCTCGGCAGATTTGAAAAATGGCATTGGCTCTGGCATTGTTAATATCTTTACCATTGTAAAATAAAGACTCATTGATTCATTGATTCTCTCTCTCTCTCTGACAGTTTGATTTAGAAAGACCGCTTATAGAAAGTCGGTTGACCCACATTTGCGTCCATAATTTTTGTTCTATTCACTTGGAATTTTGGATAGCTAGCTTTGAAATAGACACTGGATGAGTTCGTAATCCAACGTTGTCAGCACCTCTTCAACTTTTTGAATATTATTATTAATTCATTTTTTGCACATTTTGGATGTGGTGTATACTCCCATCAAACAATCAGCCCTGGCAGAGGCTCTGTGGAAGAACACAGTCAGCCCTGGTAGAGGCTGCGTGCTTTCGGATGAGTGACATGAAACATCAAATGAATCACTCTGTACACAGCATCGTGAGACTAGCGATGCCATGATGTCAAGCTTATAGTGAGTCATTTTGCTGCTCGTGCTATTATTATTCAGAATTCCTGTCACTACATGAACCCACAGAGCATACTAATGGCGGGAAGTAACATGTGTACATCTTTATCTGTGTGTGCCAGCATGTGTGTTGATCAGAGATGGGCTTAGAGAGAAGGAAATGGATCAGAAGGATAAGCTTAAAAATATGAAGAACTCTGAATGTTCCTAAAAGAAAAACGCATGTGAGCTCCATACGTTAGACTTTGGGATGAAATCCTCATCTTGTTTTCACTGTGAGAACATAGTTCATCTTGTTTGCACCATTTGTTTTTGTTATTATTATTTATATGTCAAAGCAATATTCTTTTCTGGTGAGACAAACTTGCTTCACATCAGTGCTAGAAGTGTATGTGTGTGACAAGTACTGAAATAATGTTAAGTGAATAATTTCATCAAATAAACATCACTGAGAAATAGAATCATGGATTTTAGGTGTACATTTTAATTGGAAAAATATAAACATCACTATAAATTTTGCCAGCATAATAACATGCACAAGTGACACACCCACACTGACACTATCACTGTCACAGTGATGCACATGATCTGTGAGTGTAGTGTTGCTGCTTTTATATCACAAAATAAGCAGCAAAAAAACCAAAATCATTTGCATTTATTGGTAATCTTAACTCATTTTAAAAAATAACACTTAACAGAAAGCGGTTGATCGGTTTAAAGTGTAGTCGCATTCCGATAGTGATACTATGGCGCGAGTTCACAGTATAGGCGTTTTTACTCTGACAGCAGTACACCATTGCGCTGTTCTGTGCGCAGTGTTCGGAATGCTTGTGCCGCCTTCCCGCTTCGGATGTCATGCAAGACAAAAGAGGTCGTGTTAAGTAAACATAGATCGAAAGTGCTTTCGATGAGCTTTCTTTTGATATAGAAATGATGTGTGTACAGTGACTTTTGACTGAGTTACGGCTTCGAGGAAAGTTCAACTGGCCATGTTCCAGTCCACAGTACAGCGCGCTTTACTATGCCAGAAGTCTACAATCGCGCTCTTTTCCAAGAAGCACTGTGAATACATGTGTCACGTTTCTGCCTTGGGGATTTTGCTCCCGTGACTGCCGGGGCTGATGAAGATCTATGCCTCTTGCATTTGGGTGTGTCCATAGCGCTTAAACAGTTATGGGGTTAAGGATACAACCAAAACCCAGGTAGCAAGAGACCTTCAGGCCGATGTCAGCTGCAGTGTGCCCACACATAGTCATGCACAGGCCCACTGCAGCCCACATCAGCCCAAGGACCTTTGCTTACTGAGAAAGTCCACAGACCAGCACACAGCACCACATTACTTTTCTTACATGTGATTCAGTTTTGTGCTGGTCTGTGACACCGGACTAAGTGGCTCTAGGGTAAGGTCTAAAATCACAGACCAACACACATTTATTCATAAATGAAAAAAAGCAAAAAAACCTCACATAAGACATTTTTAGGAAATGCAAACATCATCCATTTACACCTGCAATCATAATCTTAACTCCACGACTTGCCCACAACGCATAGTAAATAACCCAGTAAACTAAGGAACTCAGGTTGATGCTATCTTGATCTTACTGAGCCTGAAGTGCATGGCCAGCTGAGGCTGATTTAAGCCTGAGTACTTTTGGACTGCCCCAGGACAAAAAGACCTCCTGCTGATCGAGAACTCAGCAAAATTTAACCCCTTCACTGCAAGTGGACAGAGACTGTTTTTCTGAAATCGATGTTATTTCAACAACAAAGAACCACAGCCATGCAAGGTATGATACAACGTGGTGTCAGCAAAAGGCATAGATCCTCATGAGCCCCTGCAAGTGCAGGGGCTCATGAGGATCTATGTCTCTTGTAGTTTGGATTGGGTTCATCATTTCTCAGCAGCACAGAGGTTCAGGAGAATCTCTATATCTGCCATCCCCACCAGCATTCTGTGTGATATCTGTCTCTGTTGCTGTCTAAGTAGTGAACGAACAAAACAAAAAAGAACAAGTAAACTATCTGAAAAATAAAAACAACAAATAAAAGCTCTGTGAACGTGGAAAAAAATTCCAAACTCACGGAAGTGATCCCAGTCTTCTGGCAGCAGCTGGAACTCAAATTTCTCAGGAGGGCCGCGGTGAAAACATGGCTTAGGGTTTGGCTCAAACCCACCAGCCAGGACGCCCCCATTCCACTCACGGAAGTAGGTATACCCGTCAAAGTCGCGCACCACGGGCATAAGAGGGTCGATCCCATCCATGGGTTTTGTGACTAGGTAGTAGTGCTCACAGGCATGAAGGGGAACATTCACTTTGAGTGGCCTGGTCATCTTGCCCACTTGGCGAGACCACTAAGACCAGAGAAATAAGACATTAAGTCATTAAAAAAAAACTTCCAAGGCAACCAAGGCAAAAACTTCCAAGGCAACTTCTGGAACCATGTTTTATCTAACACCCTTGTGTATGTAGCCACCAGTACTGTTTACTGTGCTGGTCGCTGCATGCACAAATGGGTTAAATTTATAATTTGCGTTTAGTGTGGGCGATATTTAAATTTGGCGCAAATTTTATGATTATTACTGTCAGGTACAAAATCCTTAACAAGAACTGTGGTGCAACTTTAAACACATTTAGTCCAAATGCTCCACAGCAAGTGATGGATTGACCATGATAAATCACGGGTAGAGCCAGATAAGCTTGACATCATCAGGTGCCAAACTAATCTAGAATACCCTTAAATTATGACGGTCGATCCATTGCCTGCAACAGGCATATAGTTGTTAGGCGACACCTCTAAAATTTGGGAAATGTGGCCTTGAAGTTAAATGGGTCAACATGAACTGATTTTATTATCCATTTTTCTTGGCAGTGAAGGGGCTAACCATCTTGTGCATGTAGCCATCGGTTCTGTGTATAGTACCAGTGGCTGCATGCACAATGGGGTTAAAATTATTTGTCTCCGCAGACAATATACCAAAGGAACACCACTCACCAGCCCTGCAGCATTGACAAAGTATTCGCACTTGATGTCCCCAGCTGATGTCACCACCTGTGAAACCCGTGAGTTTTCCGTATTCACTTGCTTCACCGCCACGTTTTCGAAAATCTGCACACCTGTGAAAACACAATACTTCATTCTACCCCGTGTGTGAGCGGCCATCCATACTTTACACAGTACAAGTGTCTGTATGCACAAGGAGGTTAGTGTAAAACCTAAACACCCGTCTATCTGCTGATCATCGGGTACAGAACACAAGGGCTGGCAGCCGACACTATCACATTGGCAGCTAGGATTCAAATGGCACACCAGGACTCCTTGCCTGATATATGCCAGCTCAGTGTTTAACTTCTTGGCTGCTGAGAAAAAGTAAACACAATCCGACTTCAAAAGACACAGATCCTCCTGAGCCCACGCAACTGCAGGGGTTCATGAGGATCAATACCTCTTGCCAAACCAATTCAATCTCCTTAACCACCCCATGGGCACATTTCCCAAATTTTGGAGGTGTTACCTAACCACTAAGTACTAGTTGCAAGAGCTGGATTGACCATGATAATTCAAGAGTAGTGCCTGATTAGCTTGGCGCCTTCAGGTACCATGCTAATCTGGCACTACCCTTGAATTATGATCAAATCATCTCCTGCTGTAAGGCATTGGGGCTAAATGGCTTAATCTATGTTCCCAGGATGGCTGGGGCTGTCTGGCATGATGAAGACTGCTGAAACACAATCTGCATCAACTGACAATGAGGGGTTAACTCATTTGCGGCCAGCCGCATCCAGATGCGCGGTTTATACTGCGCATCCAGATGCGGCTGGCTGCAATGAGTAAACTCAATCACAACAAATAATGCCATGTAGAGCTCACGTGAATCTGTCTCTTGCTCTCTTGCTAAAGAAAAGTGCTGGACGACTGTAAAAGAAATATTCACCTTTTGCTTTTGCCCTCCTGGCGAAGACCATTGCCACATCAGGTGCTGTCACCACTCCATCATTGGGAACCCATATCGCACCCTGTTGAACAGTCAATTCTTAACTCATTCACGGCCAGCCGCATCCGGATGTGCGGCTTATGATGCGCATCCAGATGCGTCTGGCCGCAAAATGAGTTAAACTCCCTAAACTAAATGACTTCCATTCTATCGAATGGAAGTCATTTAGTTATGGGAGTTTATTAATTCATGTAACAGAAATGCTACAGTAGAAACCATGCAGCTACGGAGTGGCACAATAACTGCACAGGTCCCCTCACAGGACCCTAAAAGGGGTCCCGAAGTCATAGGGATACATTTTGTAGTCTGGAACAACAGAATCAGCTAGCAGGAAGAATTGTTGAAATCGGAGCAGCACAATATGACATTGAAAAAAGCAGCTACACCATTCTGTACGACATCTTGGAAATGGTACAAATGATGTCACAAATCGAGCAACTACTGCTGTGATACCTGATTCTGGTGGGCAAGACTGAATTCCCCATGTTTTGTTGATTTCAACAGAGCGTTGAAAAAAAAAAAAAAATTTGTGACAATATTTCTACCATTCCAAATACTAAGGTACAGTACAGAATCATACAAAAGATGTCACAATATTGTTTGTTTTTAATCTTTTTCTATTTATAGGAGATTTGTAAGGATGGGACACTGTGGAATGCTTTCAATAGCATGCCCAGGCAGGCAGGGCTCAAACACTGACAGTGAAGTAACAAGATAAAAATTATGTCATGTCTAGTTATGTTAACAAAAAACTTCATTACACTCCAGTGAAAATGAGCAATGAGATATTTATGAATGTGATACGTCTAAACAAGTAAAAAGACAAAGAAATTCATAACTCACTCAGTGTGTCATACCTCGCTCACAACATACTCAGTGTGTTATGCCTCACTTGTAACACACTCACTGTGATAATATCTCGCTTGAGAAGACATTCTACTCTAAATGGCATCATGTACGTAATGTCACTATGTGCATAGAATTTGCAAGGTTTGACGTCGCATGTTAGTGCTGCTTAAGCAGTCAACTTCACTATATTTAGGCATAAAACTGCACAGCCATCAGTCTAGCCTGCACGATTCTGTGTAAGCGTGGATCTACCCTCAAATTGGTGTTGACTCAAGTAATATCTAGACGTCAACCTACCTCGTGTGAATCAACACACTGTAACTTCCACATAAATCCGCACATGCCTGAATCAAATCAACTTAAAAGTCTGAGTAGAATAGTCACAGCACCAAATCTACTTTCATGTCCGAGTGGATTATCTTTATGGCTGGGTATATTTTGCTTGGTAGATTAAGGCTGGGTATATCTTGTTGGGTCGATTCATGCTGCTGAGTAGATTTAGCAAAAAGTAACCCTTTAGCATTAGTCTGCCTGTCTGTGATAATGTCATTGCTTATAGTTGTTTTTTTTTGTATATTTCCAGAAGTTTAAAATGGTCATGTAGTAAATAGCTCAACTGATATGATCTCATTATTTACCAGAAAATAAAACACTCGCAACAGGATCATTTACTATGGCAAAAATTGAATCCACTTGTTTTTTCTGGTAAACAACTTGATTATATCAGTTAAGCTCTCTGTACAGCACTAGTGGCTGTAGGCTCAAGTGGGTTAAAAACTGTACAGCACTGGTGGTTGCAGGTATAAAGGAGGTTAAAAAAACGTACAGCACTGGTGGCTGCAGGTACAAGGGGTTAAAAAACAGTACTGCTGACAGTGAGGGCGATTAGAAGTCAAAATAATGTACCTGAAGATCATCTGTGCGTAGATTGGGACAGAGTTTGCTGACCTCGGAAGGTGTGATGATGTGACTCTCAACCCCTAGAGTCCTGTAGAAGAGGCCAACAAAAATACAATATGCACAGTGAACTTTGTTTAACCCTTTTAGCCCCAAGGTCTCATTTCTCAAATTTTGGAGGTGTTGCCTAACGACTATGTACAGTGTACCAGTTTGTGATGAAGCTCTATGCCCACACATAGAGTTAACACAGGGATTCTGCATTGTGCTGTCTTGTCAGTGGTTTTAGTTACAAATAGTCCGTGTATTCATGAGTTTTGTGCGGTCACGAGCTCAAAGATTAGCACGGAGTTTTAGGGAGAGCTCAGTCTAACAGAGCTCTAGAGTATTCAGTACGGGCTATCCTGTCATTGAGGGCGGACATATGCAGATATGCTAGCCGTATTCCAAGACTCTGAGACCTAGATTTCAGGTATATTTTTGTATAGGTATTATCGACAGTTACTGAGTTAAAGGTAGTATGCGTTAGTAAGCTTTAGTTCGGTTGTGTAGCGTTGATTTGGTTCAGTTATGTTGGTTTGGAATTTGTTTAGATAATTGGTGATTTTTTATGTAGTTATTTACCGATATGGATAACTAAGGAATGTGAGGTGTGTGTGCCTAAGTCGTTTATGAAGGTAGTACGTGGTTGTGTTAAGTATAATCTTTTCCTATGTGCGTCATGTTATAGTCTGTTTCAGTGTGTCAACTGAGTTATGGTGTGATGCGAATCTAGTCTGTGTTATGAAGAACGAGTGTGTGAATGAACATGTAGGTTTATTTGTATCTGCCAGGTTACATAATGTACCTCATATCATCCAATATGTGTATGTTAAGCAAGTGTTATGATATCAGAACTTTATTGTACAGAGTTCTTGTGTGGAGTGACTGATGTGACGCTGAGACGCCAAGGTCAACAGAGGCTGCTGCTGGAGGAACATGTCGTGAGGACATTCACCGCTTGGGGAGCGAGAGGCTTGATGCCAAGACATCAAAGTCAACAGAGGCTGTGCTAGAGGAGCGACTCGAGAGGATGTCCACAATTCGGGGAACGTGGGACTGCTTTAGGGAAAGCGTGACGCAAGACACTGCACGCCTAGACGTGGAGAAACATGCGAACGATACACAGCGATAACAGCAGTGAACAGGTTGGATAATGAGGACTTGTACCTAACCTGGCTTTAACTATATTGTGTGTGGATGTGAGAGTGAAGTGGTAGTGTTGAGAATTGTGTATCTTGTAAAGAGTATTTTTGATTTCACGTTTTTTGTTAGTTAGTTTAGTAAAAGGAGCCACAGAGAAAAAAATGATGTTTTGCGTTTATACTGCACGAATGCGTCTGACTGAGAGTTAGCGTTGTTGTGTATGTGCCCGTTGCGTTTGTGAGTCTGTGCGTGCGACCGGTTGAAAGTCTGCGTACGTTACAAGTTGTAGGAGACGGATTGATCATGATAATTCAAGGGTAGTGCCAGATGAACTTGGCGCCTTCAGGCGCCAAGCTCATCTGGCACTACCCTTGAACTATCATGATCAATCCATCTCCTGCTGCAGGGGCCAAGGGCTAAAAAAATATTCAAAGAAAAATTAATTTTTCTCTAAAATGTATTTTTTCGAAAAATACTTACCGATGACATGACTGTCTGGAAATAGTCTACTTGCTTACCAATTTTAGCCTAAGACCCAAAGGGTCCCCCCAGGAGGCTCTCGGGGATCCCTAACAGGGACGAGAGTAGCCTCCCCTGCCCATCCGGTCACGTGCCTGGTGGTGTCTCCTTTAGCCAGTTGTTACGGGAGTTACCGAGTCAGTCATCGGAAGTATTATTCGAAAGAATACATTTTAGAGAAAAATTAATTTGTGTAAAAAGGCGGCAAGCGGCGGAGGGGAGGAGGGAGGGACCAGTTGTCTACGGAGTTACCAGCGGCAAGCGGGGAGGAGGGAGGGACCTCCGAGTCATGTCATCGGTAAGTATTTTTCAGAAAAATACATTTTAGAGAAAAATTAATTTGTTTCCTCAAAACACATTACCGATGACATGACTGTCTGGAAGAATGCCAAAAAGGAGGAGGGTGCCGCAGAATCCCTTTCTGAAACCTCATTAGGGACGAGGACGGCCCGTCACTCCTGATCACACACTCCCGACAATTTTTACGAAGTGCATACCTAAGGCGCCAGGGGCGCCTGGAGGGAGTGCTGTGCCGCAGAGATGTCGCCCACCAGAGAGAGGTTGTCGCGCTGGACCGTCAGGTCGCGGAGGTAGAAGCGGGCAAAGGTGGTTTCGGCCAGCCATCCCACTGCAGCCACAATGTCCTTAACCGCGCAGTTGCGGTCAAAGGCGAGACTTGCGGCCATAGCGCGAACTTCGTGGGCGCGTATCCTGAGGGCCTCGGCTCCCTGTGGGGAGAGGTCGCAACAGGCGAACCGTATTACCCAGCGGAGCCATGAGGAGATCGTTTGGGCAGAGATGTCAGTTCTGCCGGCGGTCAGAGGCAAGAAGAGACGAGTCCGTTCCCTCCGTACGGACTTGGAGCGACGCAGGTAGATACGGAGTGCACGCACCGGATCTTGCTGCCGAGTCTCCCGAGGAAGGTCGGGCCCCTTAAGCGGGCGAATAGCGATGACCTGAGGCGCCGTCAAGGGAGATCTAGTCTTAGCGAGAAAGGACGGATCCGGGAGAAGCTGAACGGAGCCATCTACCCGGAACTGCAGACAGGAAGGGCGAGACGAGAGCGCGTGGAGCTCGCTGACGCGGGCTGCCGTGGCGAGGGCCACCAGGAAGCAGGTCTCCGAGTCACGTCAGCGAAGCGGGCCAGATGGAGCGGTTCAATGGTCCGAAGTCAGCCAGGGGAGGACCAGGAAGGTCCCAGCGCGGGACAAGGGAGCGGGAGACCGGACGCTGCACGCCGAAACGCGCCATATGGTCGGGCAGGTCCTTGCAGGTGCTGGGTCGGGACGGCCGAGGTGACGGTAGGCGTCGGCGATCAAGAGGTGTAGCTGCTGCACCAGAGGGGAGCCAACCTTGGTCTTGGACGAGCCAGCGAAGAAGTCCGCGAGCTGAGGAGTCGTCAGGCCGACAGTGGAGAGGCGGCGGTCAGAGCACCAGGCACGAAGCACGCCACTTTCCCTCGTAGACACGTCTGGTAGAAGGTCTGCGGGCTGAAGCGATAGCATCTGCAGTCGCACGCGAGAAGCCTCCAGCAGAGAGAGCTTGCCGCACAAACGCCAGGCGTGGAGGAGAAGTCGCTCGGGGCAGGGGTGGAAGAGCGGCTGTCGGCGCTGCTCGAGCATCCTGTGGGGGGTGGGAAGAGGGAGGGTGAGCCCAAGGCGAGACTGAGAAGGTCGGAAGTCCACAATCCGGTCCAGGAGAACGGCCACCAGGAGAAGGACTGCGTTGCATCCCCGGAGGCTGAGCAGGACTTGAGGACCAGAACCGCCGGAGGGTAGGTGTAAGCGACCAGTCTGTCCCAAGGGATCGAAGCGCAGAACCAGCGAAGGATGTCCCAGCGTAGGGCGCAATCCGTGTGAAGAAGCTGCCTCGTTGCAAGAAGTAGGCAGCCAGGACGAACAGGAGACCTGGAGTGTGACGGGCTGGGAGGGAGAAGTCGCTGTCCTCGCACCCGCGAAGGGGCGATAGAGGAGGAAGCAGAGGTCGGGAGAGCGGGTTCCTCCTGCATCTGAAGGCAAGC
This sequence comes from Semisulcospira habei, assembly GCA_036245525.1. Taxonomy (NCBI): domain Eukaryota; kingdom Metazoa; phylum Mollusca; class Gastropoda; family Semisulcospiridae; genus Semisulcospira; species Semisulcospira habei. Next base: position 135,261,955 of record BTPG01000002.1, on the reverse strand, counting down.
CACGAATGAGGGGTTGTCAGAAGGACGAGGAAGTCCTGAGTCCGAAGATCGTAACGCCAAGCACCGAGGGCCTGCCGACTGCAACCAGTCCCAGCGGGTTGACGTGCCGCGAAGTCAGGTTCGTGGGCCAGCAGCCGGCCGACGAGCGAAAATTCGGAAGAAGGAGAGCGCCCCAACCGTCGAGACCGGCAACGACGCAGCGAGAGACGGGCAGTGGTGGGGTCAGGGGGAATCCGGGAGCCGAGCCAAGAACGTCCGTCCAGCGAAGCCGATGGGCCGCAGCACAGGAGAGATCGGCACCAGGGTAGAGAGATCGCCGGAGGACGGCCTCCAGAGGTGGAGTACAGAAGACCGAGGGAAGGAGATCAGCCGCCGCACTCATCAGGAGGAGGAGCTGGAGCCGCAGTCAGGTGGGGACCGCCGCGTCCGCATCTACCCGCGGGCTAGAAAGGCACGAACTGGATCCAAGGCTCGGGAAGACGCACCAAGTTGCGTTTGGTCACCAAATCCATCCCCAGGTGAACAAGTGGCGAGAGGGCGAGAGGTCGGACTGTTGGCACTGACCAGGGCGACCAGGCGAGCAAACCAGAGGAGGAGAGCATCCGTGCCCTACGCAGAGGGGCCACCGACTGATACGCAGAAGCAGGTCGACCAAGGAGGAGAACGGCTGGCGGAAGATCGAAGGTCTCGGGCAACCAAGGCATCCACGATCCACGCAGGGACCCAGGGCTGAGGGGGAGACCACACCGGAGAGGCCGAGCTGGAAACGGTCCCGTCGACGGCAAGCGAAGACAATGGCGGGAGCGGGAGCGGGAGGCATGGGGATGAATATAAGCAACGGGTAGGTCCAGGCTGGCGGCGACGACCCAGGGCTGAAGGCGACGCGAAGGGTCCAAGGCGGGGGAGCCATGGCGAGCGACGAGCAGCATCGCAACTTCCCAAGGAAGAGCGGAGACCTGCGCGCGAAGGGCGAGGGCCTTGGTCCGAAGGGGCGGGAACTCAATCCACAAGGGTGGAGCTGGGCCCACAGGCCTAGAAGGGTTCCTTCAGAGACTGCCAGGCAGGGCCGAAAGACGCGGGTACCCACAGGAGCACGGTAGAGCTGCGACGTCGCATCAGGGGAGATGGCCAGGAAGGAGCCAGGCCACCACGAACGAAGGAAGGCAAGGGGCGAAGGGTTCGAAGCCACGCGGAAGATCCGCTAGAGCTGGGAAGGGTTGCCGCAAGCAGGAGCGCCGGCGGAACCACCGGAGACAGCGAGAACGAAGGGGAGCGAGTGGCCAGCGAACCCGGGAGCCGAAGGCTAGGACGCCAGCAGGCCAGCGGCGAACGCAAGACGCCGAGTCATCCACCGGAGAGGGTCGGGGAGATGCTGGAGGCGAAGGGTGCAGGGAGCGGGGAAGAGGATGTTCCGAGGAGAACAACAGCGCCGAGCACAAGGCGAAGGTCGACAGGGACACCGGAGGGAGTCGAGCGGGCCGGCGACGAACATCGGGCGCCGCAACTATCCAGGCGACGAGGGCGAAGACGTCGATCCCCACTGCACTGGGTGTACCCCAGGGGGCACCCATCCAAGTGCTAACAGAGCGCGACGAAGCTTCCCTTTGCTGAACAGATGAGAACCGGTGAAAACGTGGAAGGCCGTAGGCGCCAGGGGAAACGGCCCGAAGTCCCGAGGTACGTGGAGGACGAACCAGACGCAGCGCGAGGCTCAAGGAGGGGCACGTAGCTGGCTGGGGGACCCGACGGAGGAGTCAGCGGGTTGGAAGGAGGGACATAAGGCCGACTAGGGTACCAACAGGCAATAAGGGTCGCGGTGCCCGGGGCTCAAGGAGGGGCACAAGCGGCTTGGCGACTCGCCGTAGGAGTCAGCGGGCCCAGAGACTGAGGCTGAAGTGCCGAAGTGAGAACGAAGGCGACAAGGTCGCGGTGCCCGTCTCAAGGAGGGGGGCACATAGTCGGCTAGACGACTCGCCGTAGGAGTCAGCGGACTTAAGGCTGGGGCCGAAGGCCGACGCGTGAACGAATTGGCGACAAGGTCGCGGTGCCCAGGGCTCAAGGCGGGGGCACATAGCAGCTCGGCGACTCGCCGGAGGAGTCCGCAGGCTTAGGAGGGGCCGCAAGGCCAACGCGTCTACAATAGGCGACAAGGTCGCAGTGCCCGGGGCTCAAGGAGGGGGGCATGTAGCCGGCTTGGCGACTCGCCGGAGGAGTTAGCGGGCTGAGCAGGTCCGAAGGCCGACGCGTAGACTAGTTAGCGACAAAGTCGCGGTGCCCGGGGCTCAAGGAGGGGGGCACGTAGTCGGCTAGGCGACTCGCCGACGCATAAGCTAATTAGCGACAAAGGTCGCGGTGCCCGGGGCTCAAGGAGGGGGGCACGTAGCCGGCTTGGCGACTCGCCGGAGGAGTCAGCGGGCTCAGGAGGGCCTCGAGGCCAAGCGTCAACTTCTTCTTTTTTTTTTCTTTTTTTTTCTTGTAAGTAACAGGCGACAAGGTCGCGGTGCCCGGGGCTCAAGGAGGGGGGCACATAGCCAGCTAGGCGACTCGCCGGAGGAGTCAGCGGGCTTAGAAGAAGGTCCGAAGGCCGACGCTTAAACTAATTAGCGACAAGGGTCGCGGTGCCCGGGGCTCAAGGAGGGGGGCACGTAGCCGGCTTGGCGACTCGCCGGAGGAGTCAGCGGGCTTGAGGTTTGGCCGAAGGCCGACGCGTGAACTAAAGGTGACAAGGTCGCGGTGCCCGGGGCTCCTTTTTTAAGGAGGGGGGCACGTAGCCGGCTTGGCGACTCGCCGGAAGAGTCAGCGGGCTTAACGCGTCTACGAAGAAGCTACAAACTTACCAGGGACGTGAGGCGTGGGGTATCCCAAGTCTGAGGGGAGCTTGAACAATCCCATCGTGCTGCGGGAGGTCCCCAGGAAGGCGGAAAGTCGCGGGTCGCTCGGCGGTGGAACCAGAGTAGAGACCGAGAACCTCCAGTCAAGAGGGGCAGCCAGCGCAGCCGATGACAGAGGAGCAGGCGGGACCCGGTCGACAGACTGTGTGGCGGACACCAGGCCACGAAGTCGCCGTCCTGGGCAGATGCGCACTTGGTACTGCAACATATACCCATACATGAAAGGTGACAGGCGGCGGGCAACTAACGCCGCCAGTTAAAAGTCCGAAGTAAGGAACGAGCGAAACTCACCGTGAAACGCAGAGAGAAAACAAACAGAAGTCCGAGCCAAGCACGACGTCCGGCCCCACCGGGCGAGACGTAGGAAGCGGCCGAGACTTTACCTTTTCATGGCGGAACGGCAGAGTGACGAAGCACAAGCACCGGACACTAGGTCACTGGAAGTCGCCGTACTGGGGAGAGGCGCATTTGGTAACTGCAACCCAAACCCAAACATGAAAGGCGACCGGCGGCGGGTAACAACGCCGCCATTGAAAGCTTTGAAATTTAAGAAACACGTGAAACTGACAGTGAAATGCAATGAGAAAACAACAGTAGCTCGAGCGAAGCCCGACGTCCGGCCCAGCCAGGCGAGACGTAGGAAGCGGCCGAGACTTTACCTTTCCATGGCGGAACGGCCGAGTGACGAAGCACAAAGTACCGGACAGTAGGTCACTGGAAGTCGCCGTACTGGGGAGAGGCGCACTTGGTAACTGCAACCCATACCCAAACATGAAAGGCGACCGGCGGCGGGAAACGAACCCCGCCATTTAAAGCTTCGAAATCAAGAAACACTCGAAACTCACCGTGAAATGCGGAGAGAAAACAACAGTAGCTCGAGCGAAGCCCGACGTCCGGCCCAGCCAGGCGAGACGTAGGAAACGGCCGAGACTTTACCTGTCCATGGCGGAATGGCAGGGTGACGAAGCACAACCACCGCGCGACGGAAGCCTAGAAGGTTCCAGGGCCAGCCAAGTGCACGAGGCACAGACGAGGGCTAACAGAGAAGTCGGAGGCCACGCCAGAAGCAGTAGACGAGAGCTAGGCGAAGGCAGGCCAGTAAGGGACGGTCGAACCGTACACAGTCTTTCCAAGGGTCAGAGGCTCAGGTAAAAGTGTCCGAACGCTAACAGCGAAGTCTCTCTTGGCTTGACTTCGCGAACGAAGATTCTATAGGGCTTGCCCACGTCGTCTGCAGGCATTTTCGTGGCTGCGGAGGCCAATCCGGGACAGGCAGGTTCGACCGCAGTGGCTGCAGGGGAAGGTCTGGTCAGGGTTCTGAGTTACGACAACTCTGTTTTTTCTTCTAAGCCGCTTGTCCTTAAGGTTAGCTCTGCGAGAGTCCTCAAAGGAGACGGCTGCCTTGTGAATGGTGGAGCGCCAGGTGTCACGGTCCGCAGCAAGCGAAGACCACTGGCGGTGGTCGATTTGGCAGGCACTAAGCGACTTCTTGAGACCGTCTTTGTATCTCTTCTTTGCTGCCCCTCTGTCTCGGTGTCCAGTGGCGAGCTCGCCGAACAGAGTGATCTTGGGTAGGCGATGATCCTCCATCCTGGAGACGTGCCCCGCCCAGCGAAGCTGTGTCCGCAGCAGCAAAGCCTCGATGCTCACAGTTTCCGCCTGTTCAAGGACCTCGACGTTGGTGACATAGTCACTCCAGTGAATGCTGAGGATGGTACGCAGGCAGCGCTGGTGAAAGCGTTCGAGGAGTCGTAGTTGGCTGCGGTAGAGGGCCCAGGACTCGGAACCGTACAGCAGGGTGGTGAGGACGACAGCTCTGTACACGCTGATCTTGGTGCCTTTTTTCAGCTGTTGATTGTGCCACACCCGCTTGAATAGTCGCCCGAAAGCACTGTTCGCTTTTGCCAGCCTGTTGTCCAGCTCCTTGTCCAGCTTGGCGTCTGACGTGATGATGCAGCCAAGGTAGGTAAACTGGTGTACAGACTTCAGTTCGGACTCGCCGATGGTGATGTGGGGAGGGCGATGCTCTTCCTTGGGTGCCGGCTGATGAAGGACCTCTGTCTTTTTCAGACTGACCTCAAGTCCAAAGAGCTGGGCAGCATCTGCGAAGCAGGACGTAATGCGCTGCAAGGCTCTCTCTGTGTGTGCAAGGCCAGGTCAGACTAAACAGTGACCTCTCAGAACCATTCCCCATTCGCAACGGCGTGAAGCAAGGCTGCGTGCTGGCACCGACCCTCTTCACCATCTTCTTCAGCATGATGTTGAAGCAGGCCACAGTGGACCTCGACGATGACGACGCAGTGTACATCAGGTATCGTCTCGATGGCAGCCTGTTCAACCTCAGACGACTGCAGGCCCACACGAAAACCCTAGACCAACTGATTCGTGAGCTGCTCTTCGCTGATAACAGCGAAGTAGACAACTGGCTAAAGGAGACACCACCGGGGACATGACCGGATGGGCAGGGGAGGCTACTCTCGTCCCTGTTAGGGATCCCCGAGAGCCTCCTGGGGGGACCCTTTGGGTCTTAGGCTAAAATTGGTAAGCAAGTAGACTATTTCCAGACAGTCATGTCATCGGTAATGTGTTTTGAGGAAACAAATGAAAAATGCAAGGGACCCCAACAGTTTTTGTTTCATGTACATGTATATTTAAAGTTGTTGTAAGTGATGTAAATTAGATAGAAAAAGGAAGCTGCTACCAGCAATGTAAATTACATAGAAAAACGATTATCGTGACCTTCAAAAAGTGTTGCCATAACCTATTTTTCTTATATCCGACCTTGTAACAACTGATCTGTACTGAACGTTTTCCTTTTTACCTTGGATCCAAAAGCTAGCATAATCAACCCTTTTTCTTGATTACTCACCAAGATAAAAACACACAAATGAATACAATAAATTTATATAACAAAGCACCACAGCACCAAAACTATATGTTGTCACATCTGAAGTTTGATATACATGAAGTAATTTACACAGAAAGAGTGTAGTCAGGCCCTCTGAAAAGTGTTGTTTTATTTTTAGTTTTGTTATAAGCGCACGTTACTGTACATCAGATTAGTAATAATAATATAATAATAATACATAGTTCTTGTATAGCGCTGTTCTCCAGGAAGACACTGGACTCACTGCGCATGCACAACAGCACACCCTTTCTCTCTCAGACACACACGCACAATTATACACTACTTTAAACCACCCCATCCCTTCCCCACACCTTACATTCACTTCCTCTGGGATCAGAATAGGTGGCAGTCAGTCAACAGTTAGCTATATATGAGCTAAGTGTTAAATGCCCGACAAAAAAGAAAAGTCTTTAAGTGAGCCTTGAACTGTGACAATGTGGGCAGATTCCGCATTTCCGTTGGCAGCGAGTTCCACACACTTGGGGCGAAAAAGGTGAAAGAACGCTCCCCGACAGTTTTCATGTTAAGCTTCGGGATTTTCAACAGCTTTTCACTGGAGGAACGGAGGGTGCGTGATGGCTGCTTGTAAATGCTTGTATACTCAAACCTGTGCTGTAAGACGACCACCCAAGCAGTCACCTGAACCCATTTAGCCACAATGCACTAGAGCAGGGGATGGATCAACCATGATAATTCAATGGTAGCTCTAGATACTTGTAAAGAAAAAAGAAATCAGAGGTAGAAGGAGCTAAACAATACAGGGAAATTGGGAAATTAACCAGGATACCAAGAAAAGCATGAAAAAGGAAAAGAATAAGTGGATTGAAGATCAGTGTAAACACGTAGAAGAAAATCTGAACAAAAATAATAGCAAAAAAGCATACCAGCTGGTGAAAGACCTGACCAGTGTAAAACAAGGATGCTCCTCGATCATTCAAGATAGTGAAGGGAACTTTCTTACCGAAGACCAAGACATACTGAAGAGATGGACAGAGTACTGCTCAGATTTGTACAACCACCGAGCTACAGGGGACCCAGGCATACTTGTCAACCCCCCCGTGACCAACAATGGCAACTGTCCCATCCTCCGAGAAGAAGCAGAGGCTGCAATGAAGTCGCTGAAAAAAGGGAAAGCAGCAGGAGCAGACAACATTCCTGCAGAGCTAGTCCAAGAAGGGGGAGAAGACATGATAAGCGCCTTACTAACAATCTGCAATAAGATCTGGCAGTCAGGGATTGGCCCACACCATGGACCCAATCACTTATAATAACTCTCCCCAAAAAAGGCAACTTACATCAATCCCAGAATTATCGCATGATCAGTCTTATATGCCACCCAAGCAAAGTCATGTTAAAGATCCTACTGAACAGGCTGAAGCCACAGGCAGAGGAAATCATAGCTGAGGAACATAATAATAATAATAATAATTACGGTATTTATAATGAGCTTATCTTATAATAATTATAACTCTAAGCAAGCACTCACAACTCACGCACACATGCGCACGCTTCGACAATGGCTCGCGTACCACAACAAGTGAAATACATTACGACAGTCGACTTGGGGTGGGGAGTGTGGTGATATAGTGCTAGAACTGTTGAAAGAGGTGAGTTTTGAGGGTGGACTGGAAGGAGGAGAGAGAGTGTTTCTGACGGAAAGAGAGTGGGAGAGTGTTCCAGGCGGATGGACCGTATACACAGAAGGAGCGGGGGCCGAAAGTGCTGAGTTTGGTGCGGGGGATGTGGAGGCGGAGAGGGTCAGAGGCGGAGCGGAGGGAGCGGGGAGGAGTGTAGGGGTGAAGTAAGTTGGAGAGATAGGCTGGAGCGCAGTTGTTCAGGGATTTGTAGCAGAGAGACAGAATCTTGTATTGGATGCGTTGGGGGATGAAAAGCCAGTGAAGGAGTTTGAGCAGGGGAGTGATGTGGTCAGATGTTTTCTTTCTGAGGATGAGGCGGGCAGAGATAGATAAGTAGACAGGTGATGGACACCCCTCCCCCAATCTATAGATTTATTTGATCCTCTCCGTATTTAGACAAACCCACTCGACCAATTACCACCAATACCTTTATTACCTATCCATTTTAGTTCCACTCCAGAAATCATTCAAGCTACGTTTTTTGATCAGCTACCAACCTGCGATTATTAAGCCAGATCCCCCACCCAACCTAAATTATTAATGCTGTCATCGACTTCTTTAAGCAAAATTATTATATTATATTATAAAATGAATCAAGACGAATTACTTCTTTTAAGTGATATTTGTGCTGTAGAAAACAAAGACTTAGACTTTAAAAAACAGCGTCTTTTGTCTGTGATTGTATCGGGCAAATCAAAGACTTATCTGGGTAGACAATACATGATAGAGGATATTGAATCTCTAAGCTCTGACGAGCTAATCAAGCTTCATTCAAAATATGAAAATCACATTGCCTCACTAATGACTCGTGATTTAAGTCGATCTCTTGTCTGCCTATATACAAAAGCTGTAAGTCACTTCCTACCTGTTGATAGTGAAAACCTTTCACACGACCTTGAAAGTAATCCTATTGTTTCAAGTTCAATTGGCAAATTAGCATGTGTCATGTTTTACAAGTTTGGGAATTACCTTGCACCTGCTGTAACCTTACTTGTTACTAGTAGTCATATTGATTTTTCTAAAATAAATTTTAAATTAGAAGAAAATGGACGAGACGACTCCACAACAGAGCCATGTCTTGACACAGGTTCAAACAGTGACTAAGACTGAAAGCCCAGGTAGAATAGAGGCTGGAAAAAGATTAGCTGAATATAACAGACAAAAGAAATTACAGCTTCAAGCATTAACAGAAAAGACTAACACACCATCACCACTTCCACCAGAACCAACACAACCACCCAAAAGTGAGAAAAAACCAACTACAAAATATATAGTTGCTGGATTTGTTGTCGGATTTGGTTACGTAGGTTACCAATTATATAAAAAATACAAACCAAACACTCGAACAGTGTCCAAACACTCCAAAAACAAAAGAAGAAGTCTCCACATTACCAGCAGTTCCAAAACCTTTGGACCCATTTTACATGCAGTAAATAAATTTATTATTTTAATTTTTATGGTATAAGAAAATGAGCGACACAAAGAACTTAATGAACCTTGTCTATCACTCTGCTGTAATAAGTGGACTAGCAGTAGCATATTCTATGTTGGGAAAAAGTCTACTCAAAATGAAATCAGCAGACCTTAGTAAATTAGACTTTGAAGACAGTGCTAAGCTAGTAGTTGTTATAACAGCATCGATTGCAACAAAAGATTTTCTAGTCAAGCAAGGAATTATTCCAGAAAATATTTCTATGTAAATAAAAATATGGCAACTATAGCTGTTATGATTGGCGGTGCAGTTATTAACGCATTAGCTTTTAGTGGATCAAACTATTTCTTTTCAAAAGTTAGTAAAGAAGAATCAGCAGAAGAAATGAAGCGACACAATGAGGCATCTGAAAAACTAGCTCAAGCTCAGCAAGATTATGAGAAGCAAAGAATTGAAAAACTTGATTTTATTAATGAAAAACTAAAACTTGAGGGTCATGCACAGCATACATTTTCAAACGTTGATGACGCTATCAAAGAATACTATCTTGTTACTGGTGAAGACATATCTATTCCACAACCAAAACTTAGTGACTACTACCAACCAAGCCTAGAACAAAGAAATGGAGAAATAATATTTGTTTTAGTAGGAATGACATTAGTATATTTTACAGGAGTTTATATTGCTAGAAAAAATGGCAGACGCTAAACTATCAAAAATATATTACTCTCCAATTGGCTACTGGAAAGGGAATACTGCAGTAAAAAAATTACATGCTGCTGTGGGTGGAGATGTCAATCAAATAAAACAGTGGCTTAAAAAACAGGCAATTTGGCAAATATATCTTCCTGCTCCAAGAAAAATAACAAGACCCCATTTTGAAAACACTACCCCAAATGACACACACCAAATGGACCTCCTGTTTCTTCCGCATGACACAATAAGAAAGAAACGATACAAGTATGCATTAACTGTTGTTGACATAGCTTCAAGGTATAAGGATGCAGAACCCATAACTGACAAAAAAGCTGTAACAGTGGCCACTGCATTATCAAAAATATATAGTCGAGGTCCTTTAAAATACCCTAGGCTTGTGCAGGTTGATGATGGGAGTGAATTTAAAGGGGCTGTTAATCAGTTATTTGCAAAGCATGGAGTGCTAGTGCGGCGAGGCATACCGGGCTTGCATAGATCACAGGCTATTGTAGAAAACTTTAACAAGCAATTATCAGAGAGACTTTTTAGCTATCAGTATTCTAAGGAACTCATGCATGACACACGTAACACTGAGTGGGTTAAAAGATTACCGTCTGTAATAAAAGCAATGAATAATGAGGGTCACCCTAAACCTGTTGATGCTATTAAATTGAAAACAATACCGTCAGAAATAAAAACAACAACAACACCTCCAGACACTAGCTTGTTTACAAAACAGGTAAGATATTTGTATCAACCAGGTGAAGCTGAGAATGACGTTAGACGTAGGGCAACTGATCCAATTTGGTCTACATCTGTTCATAATATAAAAAAAATAGTTCCTTCAGCTAATGCAACAATATATTATCTGTATGAGCCTGCACCCCAGAGGGCATTTGTTAGAGAAGAATTACAGATTATTCCCACAGACACTGTTACTCATTTTTAACAATTTCAATTCATCAATTAGTTTATCAAACAGTTCATCAGCTATTTTTTCAGATAACTTGAGCCTGTAATGACCTGGTGCATAAGCTTTTTCCTTAGTGTGAAACACTCTTTTTGTATCCCCAACTGCTAGAGACTTTTTATATGTTTGAATCATTTCAATATTATGTTTGTTTGATCTTAGTGTCTTGTTTGGATAATCAGGCATTAATGCACCATCTAACACTTGCTTGTAATGTTCATGTCGAATGTCTTTATTTTTTATTGCTGTTTTCTTGATACCTTTGGCTTTCGACTGACTACCTTTCTGATGCAGTATAGAATACATTTTGGATCTCAGTCCAACGTACTCAACTATTGGCACACCATTCAGTTCATCTTTAAACTTACCAGGCACTTTCTTGTTTTGTGTGCTAAACAATGGGTGATCTTTAGGATAATCAGACGTGTCATACATGTGTAACTCGGTTTTCATGTCTTCATAAAAGTCTTCAGTACACACATCTATGATCATAGAGTCAGTGTCAGTGTATAACAATCGACACTCAGGATACTTTGGTTTAAAGTAATCATAATAAAATTCAAGCATTAATAATTTTGACAACTCAAGAATAGCCATACCTATAAATACTGGCTTGTCCAGTTTAACAATCTTTTTTTTGAGTGACACTGCATACAATGATGAATGAAATTCTTTGTACCCTGTGTACTGTGGCTTGCCTGTAAGTTTAATTGCACCCGATTCAGTTGTAACCAGTCTCACATCTTTTCTGTGATGAGGATTTTCCATTGTCTTACCAAAACAGGCATTGTTCATAAGCTTAAAGAAGTCTTTGTCAAATGCAGTGTTGCCGTCTCTCGCACGAAGGGTTGTGTTTTTCATTATGTAATCTTTCATAAAAGCACTCTGATCAAATTGAATACCTCTGTGAACTTTCTTTAGTACTAACCCATGTCTGATGTAAAACTGTAACAAGCGATAGTGACAAACGTAATTGAATTTGTCGTTCAAATTTGGTACAAGTTTGGTGTCTTCTTTTTTCCCCGTCATACTTATTTTCTCAACTGCTAATGGATAATCATTATGGTAATCGTGTAGGTGGTGTGGATACTCAAGGTCGACTTCAAAGATCCAACCCTTTTCATCATTTTGACCTCGATCCATAATATATTTTGTTAATTTTTTTATACCATACTGTGACAAATCATACAAACAAAAGTTTTTTAATGGCAACATTTCACACATTGCAAATCCATACAAATTATTAGCATCTAAGTACGTAATAAATGACCTTGACATTGAGGGGTCAAAGTCGTCAAGATATTTATTATTTGCCTTTGCATAATTGTTTGCTGCTAGACTAATTCCTCCCCTCAATCCACGTTCCACCATTTCACCCATCGTACGATCAGACAACAGGTCTATAAATATCTTACTGGATTTCAAAAATGCATCCCATGTCATGCCAGGACTAGTTATGTAACAAGCAGGGTCAAGCTTGTAGTGTAATAGACCCTTTTCACGGTAACTTTCAAATACGTCTGCTAGCAAGCAAACATCGGCCTTTAAGTATTGGTCATGGTAGTCACCAATAGTTTTGCACCCTAGTTTTTCCCATGCATTAAGTGCGTGTTGGTATTCAGAGTCAGAAATGCCTTTTCCAGTTAGTGTAGAATAAAATTTCTCTTTTGGTGGCAGTCTTGTTTCCTCAAACACAACCCACTCACTGATGTACTCATACGGATACACACCTTTCTTAATCAAGTCTGGTTCAAAATATTTACTCGTTATTGGATACTCAGTCAGTCCTTCTGCCAGACTAGCAAGACCTAAAGACAAATGTTGCATGGAGTCATAAAATGCTAATTTATCTAACCTAAAAGTCAAGTATTTCTCAGTTGTCTGGGCAATACAACTAATTTTTTTGTACGACTCGTCTACAGCCTGCATGATAATGTGTGAATCATATCCCTTCAGATTGTGAAAAAAGATTGGTAACTTGTATGTCTTAGGATCTATTTTTAATAACAAGTTACAATTATTATGTGCAGCTCCTCTGTAACGCCCAGTTATGTGATCATGGTCACGAACTTTATCACCCCCTAAAGGTTGTTCACAAATCCAACACATCTCAGCTGTATCAAAATTATGTTTGTCTTCTTCTGTCATAACCAAAGTCTTTTGACAATTTTTCAAATAATCAAATACCTTGTTATACAGTTGTCTCATTTCTGACAAAAACATAGCTGATGCATTTTTTCCCCTGTAAATAACAGGTTCTGAATGCTGACCGTCTGACATAACAAAAATATACCCGAAAGAACACACTACTTGATCACTCAACTTTATTGTCTTTGGTAATGAATCTGGAACAGGGCCATCATACGGAACAACCAGTGATTCAAAATCAGCATACACTACAAACGGTAGCTTTTGCTGATTTTTATAGTTACAAAAATGTACTTTAGTACCAGGCTCTGGATACTTAAGTACTGTTTGTACGTCATCAACAGACCTACAATTTAAAACATGTTTATTTGCTACTGCAATAGAAGAAAACCTTTGTAAACATTTTTTACAAAATTCCTGTTTACCATCATGTTTTGTTGTATGATGAATTAGTCTTGACATACTTCTGATAATTGTGTAGTGAAAGTTATCACCAGAGCTTATTAGTAACATGTCAACATGCTTATCTTCTGACTGTCCGTAGGTTGGGGCAATTGGTGACACTCTAATTGGTTGTAACTTGTTCTCAGAGTCATTATCCCATATATACACGTTTACAGATATACCAGGATTTAGGTTTTCAAACAAGTCTATGTCCTCCACCTTAACAGGGAACTCAATGCCACTGAAGTTTAGTTCATTTACAAATTTGGTATAGTTAGATACACGATCAGGTTTTGTTTTTATAAAATGCAGTTTGGCAAGCACACACCACATAAAACATAAATTATCATTGTTTTGAATATTGACGACAGCCTTTTTGTTTGCAACCTCTGTTGGTAGTGGTATCCATGATTTGCCTAAAATAGGATGATATCTTGACTGCTTTAGTTGAAGTTCAAGTACATAACCTTCATGCCAACCAGATCCACTTATTTTTGCCCTATCAATTGCTTCAAGGAAGTCAGGCAACAATCTTTCTCTAAACACTCTTTCTAATTCTCTTCTCGAATTAACTGTGTGTTGTCTCGTTGAAATATATGAAATAATAACTTGTCCAGATTCCCTTCTAAATTCTATTTTCGCAACAATCTGAATCTTTATACTACCAGAAAGAAGATTTTCTTGTATTACGGCAAAAGATCTTTGTATCGATTCATATACATTAAAATAATTAGATATAGGTAAGTCAATTGTGTGAAACACGTTTCTTAATCTTTGATGGTTGTCCATCTTTTTTATTTGTCCGACAAAAAAATAAATAGAAAATTATATAATGAAAATGGCACTTTATTGACTAAAATCTATATAATAGACAAAATTAATCACCAACTAATAAGCCACTTCATTGATATGTCTTCTGTTGTATCATGTTCAAGCTTTTGCATGTGTAATATCGTTTTACTGACAGTAATAAATTTAACATTTTTATTTTCTTTTTTTATTTGATAGTATATGTTTAAACACATAATCTTAAACCAGTCAGATTTAGCATCATAAACTAAAAAATTTGCTGTCCTATTATTATAAAGTGGAAAAGTATTAGAATATCCAAGATAAAAACTATATGTCATGTACATCTTCATCGGTGATGGGAGTTCTGAAAAAGGGCGTCTAACTTGTGTTTTTAAGTCACTAATAAGCATAAAATCCCTGAAACTCGATGTAATATCCATGAATTTACCAATAGGCCAATTTTGATCCTCTTGTCCGTCCATCATTTTTTATAGACAAACCAAAAAGATAAATTAATTTACTAACCCATACCCTGTGGGCTGATCTGTCTTTAAAATGAGCTTTAGATGCTTAGTTGATTTCAGTTTATTTTTTACATCATCACGTTCATGCTTATTTGGAATGACATCGTTTTCTCTGAGACAGTCTTCGAAGCTGTCACGATCCTTACAGTAAAATAAACATATAAACTTTAACTGTTCTCGAAAATCTTTCAGTACAGCATTATATTTCTGAGTGAGAATCCAAACACTGATGTTTGCATGTCTACCACTGAAGGCAAGTTCTGCTAAAGTATTTCTCTTTTTGACAATGTCTTTCTCTGCAGAGCAATCATCAACAATAAATAAAGTTGACTGTCCTTCAAATTTCTTGTAAAAATATTGTAGGTAGTCATTCAGTTTTTTCTCAGGGTCAACTAAGTATATGTTGTTGTCAGTCCAAAGAAAAAAACGGTTGTGATAAGCTTTGTTGTGTTTTATTGTTGGACAAAATATTACAATGTTTTCAAAATGGTGTATGTATCTTGTTTGTAATAAGTCAAGTACAAATTCAGTTTTACCACACCCTGTCGCACCACAAAATAAGCCACAGTGTGGGTCAAGGGTCATTAGGTTCATTTTAATACACAATATAATTTTAATATATGTGTCCACTCAGTCTGCTTTCTGCAATATTGAGTTGTGCGTCATAAATTAGATACAAATATATGTTTATGGCTGCAGCAGTTTCAACCTTCTTTTGTATCTGAATTGTTATTCCATCACTACCATTCTCAACAGTTCGTCCTGACCCATGAAGATAGTCATCATCTGTACTACGCAGGTCTAACCACAGTGCATACTTGTTTGTCAGGTATTGACCAATCCTAACGTCATACAGATGTAGATCTTTGCACGCAATGTTTGCTGGTTTATCTCTAATCCTTCCACCCGCAAAATACTTTGTGATCTCATCGTAGTGTTGATAAGGCAGCATTCCAGACGCGTACACTTGATTAGGACGGCCTTCGATTGTGCAGGACAAATGTGTAATCTTAGGATTGTAGAATTTTTCTGAATCCCGTTTGTATGGACTCACAGGTTCAACAAACAACATAAGAATACCTTTCAATGACCTGGCAGGTGTGTTCAAGTTTATGTTCCACATTGGGTCGCTCTTGTCTTTTTGCATTAAACTGTGTCTAATCACCCTGTCATAATAAATTGGAAGTCTTGACTGGTACTGATTTTGAATGAGTCTGGCTAGTTCAGTATGTGTGACAATTTCGTATTCCAAGGAAATGTTAGAGATCTTGTATGTTGCATCTGTGGCAGATGATTTTATAACTTTGGAGTAGTCATTGAAAGTTAGTTCAAAGCTCAGACGGTCATTCAGTGCCCCTTGATAATAAGGCAAATGAGCTGTTAGGATTTCAAACTCAAGTGGAATGTAGAATCTGGATCCATATGTTTCGGCCATTATAACATCCATGGCTGTATTAGTTACTTTATCTCCGGCGTCGATTCGAAGTTTACCAACATTATCTGGCTGTATGCCTTGGTAAATACGGTCTTCTCGTTCTTCTCTTGTTAGCCAAAGGTCTTTGTAACAATAGAATACATCTGAGTCATCAAGACTAAACACTTCCTGTCCTTCAAGTTTTACTTTAATAGTTCTAACAATTGCTCTGCCAAGATTGTTAACTAGTGTTCTGTTCACGTCTGCGTCTGATGAAAGTTCAATATTAAAAGCAAGGCGTGCAGTGCCAGGAACAATAACGTCACTGGGTCCTAGGTTTGGAAACTTAACTGTAAGTGTTTGGTTCTGGTCTATGGTACTAGGATTGTTTGTGATGACTATCGATTGACGAACACCCTTAACACCCAGGGGCTCACGTAGTTTTCTGTATGGGTCTAACTTTGATCCGTAAGACTGTGTCATTTTTATTATGCACAATAAAAAATAATAAATTAATAAAACAATGGCAGCGGGAGGATTTAATCATGAAGATTTTGAAATGGATGACATGAATGACTATGATACTGGTGCAACAGATATGACTGGAATGGTAACTAGTTCTAGTATGTATCACGAACTATTAAAAGACAAAGTAAACTCATTTTATGACAGTATTGGTGTCCACCCAGATGTAATAGATCCTAATCAATTTGAATATGATAAAGGGCACTTATTTGTAAATACAGACAGAGGGAAAATATATCTAACACATAAAAATAATCCTTCTAAGTTTAGGGCTTTAAGTACAATTAAAGGTGAAGTCGGTGGTAACTCTGGGTTGGCAAGATACCTTGGTATTGGAGGGTCTCCTGTTCCCCCAAGACTTGTTAGTGTGCTTCACGACACGCAAACAAAGTTGCCAACAGGGCAACAAATTGATGTGGCACCAGTAACAAGCCTACCAAAAATAGCAAACACAGTAATACAAGAAACTTCATTTACAGAAGAACAAATAAATGACGAATTAAAAACAATTGGTGACTCTCCTTTGACAAAGCGGGAGTTAGCTGGGTTGGATAAAACACTGCAGACGATAAGAGGTGAGATGGTTAATAATATTGCCAAACTGGGTGAGCTTGATAATCACATAGAACGAGAAAAAGAGAAACTGGCTACAGCAGACAATGGAAATCTTGACATAGAAATGAAAGAAAGAATACAAAAAAGATTAAATGATTTGTATACAGAAAGATCAGCGCGGCTAGAAGTAGTTGAAATTGGAAGACAAAAACTAAAATCACAGGTCAACAGGATTAGAGAAACTATTCAGAAAATACTTCACGAAGACACTACTCTGGCTGAGAGATTAAAAACACTTTTCAGAGAACAGGGCATCACAATTGCCAGTTTAATTACAGCTCTGGGGTTTATTATCAGTACAGTTGTGTTGGCTGTAACGGGTGGTGGTTCTCCACCTCCAGCACCACCAACCCCAGTCCCCACAGATCCAAAAGATTTACAGTCGTGGGTAAAGAAACAACTGTCTCACATATCAGACTTGCTTAAGAAATTGGCTGTGAAAGCAATGGACGCTTTGCCTGGCATTATAGGCACTGTTGTCAGTTGGCTGATTAGTACAGCGGCAAAGGCAGTAGGGTTTATGGCAGAACATGTGTGGGTCTTTTTGGTGACAGTAGGAGGGTTAATAGTGGGTTATTTAATGAAACAGGTAAAGAAGTAATACCCCTAATCCAGTGAGACCTATTACCAATGCTGTTCTCTCTGACTCATGGGTGTCAGGGGTTGGGGTTGGTGTTGGTGTTGGGACCGGGGTTGTTACTGTCTGTACGGGTGATGACGTTACTGGTGCTGGTGTCATTAATGATTTTAATGACTGTACGTGTGTGGTTGTGGCCCCCAAGTTTACAGATTGATTGAGTCCTAATTTCTGATCACGACCAGCGACAATGATTTCATTATTATAATTTGTTATTGTCCCCATTTGAAGTTGAAGGTCTGATGGCAACATGTATAACCCAATACCAACTACAAAGTCAACTTTTGATCTGGCATATCTTAAAACGTCTTGGTAGCGTTGTATGCTTGATGGGAGATCAACTACTGAATTTACTGAATCTTCAAGATTTGCAAGAAACTGTTTTTGTCCTTCAAATTTACCACTTCCATTCAAAATGTTTGATTTTGTTAGTGATTGTGCACCTAGTATACACCAGACATATGTTCTGATAGACTCATTTACGCGCTCGACTCCTGCTTGAGTAAATCCGTCACTCCTGTCCAAGACAAATGTTGACCATGCGTTAGATTGTTTCTGTTCTATTGAGCCTAACCAGACTTGTGATTTTGATGAGAATGAAGTGTAGGGAGGCCAGTAATCTTGAGGGTATTGTCTGTGACTCAAAGCATAATATAATGTACCAATGCCGTGGTGATCATCAAGTTTTTGTGTGAAGTCATACTTAGTGCTTATGTTAAATTCATTACAGATGCGTTCAAATGCTTTCATATCCATGGGGTTGTTAAACCTGTTGAAACTGGATTCAGTTGGTAGTGGTGTATGCAGTTCTGACAGTATACGTCTAAGCTGGTAATAAACATGGAAACGATACACAGACCTAATCAGTTTGTTTGAGTGATTCAAATGGTCTGTAAATGAAACACCACAGCCTGTAGTAGAACACAGTATGGCAAAGTTAAGTTGGTTTTGAAACATCTGTAGTGGACTTGAAGACCACTTTCTTGCTGTAGCATCGTCTGTTATTGGAGGGTTTAGGTAATGATCAAACGGATTGGGTACTTTGACTTGGAATAGATCTTGTTCAGACACAGCAATATCAAGCTGATTTAACTGAATTATTTTCTGTTCATAAGTAGGTGCAACATTATACTTGGCATCCACGTTAAATTGAAATGCGTTTGTAGTGGTAATGGTTGGTGATTTAAATTCCATCCTTTTTTTTTTATGTGATAATAAAAATGTTTATAACCTTAACAAATATTGACACAAGCAAACCAATGTGGTTAACTAATGGGATTGATAATCGTGATGGTAGCAAGGCTGTAGCTATCCATGAAATGTTCTACACAGTAAAGTGGTTTAATGTAACGGATGATGAAAATTATTCTGTAAGTGGAACTCTTGATGGTATTGAGAAGGGTGATACTTTACGAGCTGGGTATTATGACTTTTGTACTTTAGCTGAATGGCTTCAAAATGAATTTAAAATTAAAGCAACTTTAAACCCAGCTAATTTACTTGTTACAATTGATTTTCCGAAAAGTGGTCAGTTTTCTTTATCAATTAGTCTTTTATTATTACTTGGATTTTTTAAAACAATAACACATCCAGATGAAGATTGGTCACAATCAGTTGGTAGTCTACTATCACCAAAAAAACCAAGAATAACTGGCAGATATCCTGTTCATTTGTCAGTACACACAGTGCTAAATGTTCATTTGAAAGAACTGAACACTACTGAAAATGTACACAATGGAAAGCCTTCAACTTTGTTAAGATGCTTGCCGACTGGAACTGCCCCATATTGTGAAAATGTGGTTGCTAGATTTCCTAATTCTCAGTTTAAAAAATTAGGTTCTAGTTTCTTTGAATCATTGTGCTTATCTGTAACTAATCAGAATGGTAAACCAGTTGTAATGCATGATTTTTATGTTGTTTTGGAAATTAAATAATTTTATTTTTGTTTATAAAAATGAGTGGTCTTGGTCCAAAGCCTAGAATCATACCAGTTGCGTGTCCAGTAACAGAGTTGAAAGATTTGGCAGACGTACAGGATTTTGAGAAGGAAGGGGAAATTGGAGAAATATATGGTTTTGAACTTGATTCCTATGGCATGTACAAGAGAAAAGTAATTGTTGACATAAAAGACGGTGAAAAACAGATTCCTAAACTTGGTCAGCTACGTGATGTTACTGTACCTACTCCACCTGTAAATAATGTGCCCTACAACTTAATACATGTGGGTACTAAATGGGTTGTTTCACCTGTACCGGCACCACCACCCACAATTGACTGGGACATAAAGATTGAATTTATTAGTCCTTATGTATACACTGATGATGAAGGCGCCTTAGTGTTTAGGAAGGTTGTTAATTCTGGGCCGCTTATTGTAAGCCTTGTTCCAAGTTTTGCCCTAGACAACAATAGCAGAGAAAAACTGAAAGTTGAAAATTATGAGAAACGAAGATATCTTCTTACAACTAGAAAGGGTAGATCAGATACTTCTGTTGTGTTTATGCCAGCAAGCTTAGTCGTGGCTAGAGAAGCGACAATAGTATTTGAAATTATCATGAAATCTGTTGCTACTGCTAAAGAGGCTCAAATTGCACAAGGAATTAAACTTACATGGGATGAAACAGTATCAGAATCATCAAAGGTCTTTATTGCTATTACAAAAAATAATGATGTTATTAATGTTTCGAGCAGTGTTCCAGCTGTCAAGGTGGTGGTTGACAAAACAACTTTTGTTCGTCTAACTTACATAAACCTTGAACACATTGATCTTGTTGCATTTTATTATGCTAGTAAATTGTATACTTTTGAAGAGTTGCAAAATGTAATTGCTGATTAAAAAAATATTTGTCATAAAAAATGGTGAACTTGTATCCACAAATACCACCTGAGCCTATTGAGCGTGATAAAACATTAAAGGCAGATTCATTTCGTTTAATGAATATTACAGAAGCGTTGAAGTATTTGGAAGAAGAACAAGCAAAATACTCGAGGTGTAAACGCCGTTACAATACGGTTTTCAATTCTGTACACAACACATCAATGGCCATGGGGGTGGTTTCAGCCGGATTATCTGTAGGAGGTATAACTCTTTTTGCAACGGGGGTGGGAAGTGTTATAGGAATTGCTGTTGAAGGTATTGGTCTTGTCACAAGTCTAGCATGCTTTGGTATGGAAGCTATTAACAAAAGATTTTATATGAAGTTGCAGAAGCATGAAGCATTAAGTACGCTCGCAGCAGCTAAGCTGACGAGTATGAAACTTATTATTAGTAAGGCTTTGGAAAATAATGAAATTGACGATAACGAATTTAAAAGAGTCCAGGATGATTTAGCAAATTACAAGCAACAGAAGTCTGAAATACAGAATAAGATGCGTAGTCAACCCGCGAATGTTGAAGAGCTAAAGCAATCTTTTTTAGAGGAAGGAAAGAAAATAGGCGTAGAAGAAACTATGAAAAAAGTTTACGGACTGTTAGGCAAGTAAAGATCAGTTTTGGTAATCATTCATTAATTCTGAAATACTCTTCACAAAGAGATGTCATGCCTGCTCATTTGATGCCATCAGCCCCACCACCAGAGTACTACTGAGAAAAAAAAGTTTTCTTGTTGTCCTTGTAACTTGGAAATTCTGTCCAAGTAAGTTGTGACTTGGTTCAATAACTTACAAGATCTTATGATTAGGTTCTTGTAAGAACTTGTTTTAAGTCACTTATCAGAACTTGCACCAACTAACTTCAAAGTTACCTGTAAAGTTAGTTAGCAGTTGTAGGTGACTTTGGAAATTTGTTAACAAGTGTCTGTAGGTAACTTAAATTTGTATCAAGTGTATATAAGAATGTTTTGTGTGTGTGTGGTTATTATTAAATAACTGTGTTTTGGGGTATTGACGTAGAGTCAATGGTATAAATGTTCTTGAAATTATCATATCTCTAACACTAACTATATATACACATACATAAATACACGCACAGACGCACACACACACAAACACTCGCACACATACATACACGCATGCACACGCATACATACTAGCATGCACACGCATACATACATGCACTCACACAATGACAAACACTCACACACAAACACTCGCACGCATACATACATGCACTCACACACTGACAGACAAACACACTCATACACTGACAAACACACGCATACACACTCACACATACCTACAAACACACACAAGCACTCACACACACAGACACACAGACACAAAATCTTTATTCAGCATGTAGACTCCAGTCCGCAGAAAACTTCACCGCATTTCAGTTGTATGACACGATATAGACGCGGCGTACTTAGTCACGTTACTAAGTCCCTATGTCAGTGTTAAAAACCGCGCTGACAGCGTTAGCGGCAAGGGTGTCATTAGAAGATTAAATACTTTGTATTAAGAGTCATTTAACTCTGTGTTCTGTCTATGTTTTTGCTTGCTACAGAGCTACAGGTCGCTAAATCAACTTCCACATTGCAGCTAGTGACGTATTTGTCTGCACGCTGTACTCAAATGAAACTGTCTGCACGCCGCGCGCCAGCGATGTTTGCTACGTAAAATCTATTTTAAAACCGCGCTGACAGCGTTAGCGGCAAGGGTGTCATTAGAAGATTAAATACTTTGTATTAAGAGTCATTTAACTCTGTGTTCTGTCTATGTTTTTGCTTGCTACAGAGCTACAGGTCGCTAAATCAACTTCCACATTGCAGCTAGTGACGTATTTGTCTGCACGCTGTACTCAAATGAAACTGTCTGCACGCCGCGCGCCAGCGATGTTTGCTACGTAAAATCTATTTTAAAACCGCGCTGACGGCGTTAGCGGCAAGGGTGTCATTAGAATTTTGAAGACTTTGTATTAAGAGTCATTTAACTCTGTGTTCTGTCTATGTTTTTGCTTGCTACAGAGCTACAGGTCGCTGAGCCCACGCCGCGCTATTTACCACCAGCGATGTTTGCTACGTAAAATCTATTTTAAAACCGCGCTGACGGCGTTAGCGGCAAGGGTGTCATTAGAATTTTGAAGACTTTATGTTAAGAGTCATTTAACTCTGTGTTCTGTCTCTGTCCTCAACTGAATGACACTGTCTGCAGTCCGCGCTGACGGCGTTAACGGCAAGGTGGTAAACAGAATATTTAAGACTTTATGTTAAGAGTCATTTAACTCTGTGTTCTACTCTCATTTCTTAGTTGTTTACAAACCAAACGTTACTCAACAGCGTGTTCCGTGTAGACGGGCTTACCACAGACCTTAACATGTCAGATTCGTTAGCCACTGAAATTTCTCAGCGGTTTTTCCGGTTTTTCTAACCAAAATTCTGGAGCTTTGGTCAAAACGGAATGAATGAAAGTAGCCATTTTTTCATGGTATTCACCATGTGATTGTAAGATCAACACCTCTTCCTGAGTCCAATTCATTTTTATAATGAGCGAATGTTAGTCAGCGTAGGCAAATTAAACTAAACCGATCTGGTTAACACTAGCGCACTTCTTGTTTCTAAATATTACAAGTTTAACAGACAAATTACCGTCAAACTACCAGTCATTTGTAACTTACGTTAGTCAGCGTTCAATTAACAGTCACTTACCGCTCACCACGTAGGATATTTTACAAGATTTAGTGCTATCACCGGATAAGTTAGTCCGTCACTCTGAGAACACAACCGCACTTCTTCACGCCCTACGAACGTTTCAACGACGCAATACTTGATCACGAGACTAGGGTCACGAGTTGACACGCGGCGTTGTTATTGGCAACATTGACGTCACTTACTTTTGGGTTGGGTGTTGTGGAAATTATGCCTAACGGGAATTCCCACAATGGCGCAAGTAGTCATTTCCCGAAAACGGCTGATAGTAGTCAATGACAGCATTAATAATTTAGGTTAGGTGGGGGATCTGCTTAATACTCGCGGGTTGGCAGTTGATAAAAAAATCGTTGCTTGAATGATTTCTGGAGTGGAACTAAAATGGATAGGTAATAAAGGTATTGGTGGTAATTGGTCGAGTGGGTTTGTCTAAATACGGAGAGGATCAAATAAATCTATAGATTGGGGGAGGGGTGTCCATCACCTGTCTACTTATCTATCTCTCGGGCAGCATTGTTCTGGACACGTTGGAGGGTGAAAGTGGTGGCATGAGGGAGGCTGGAAAGGAGAGAGTTGCAGTAGTCGATGCGAGATAGGAAGAGAGAGACAGCAAGTTTGGTGGCAGCTTTGGTAGTGAGGTATTTTCTGATCTGACTGATGCGGCGGAGGTGGAAATAGCATGCCTGTGCCGTGGTAGAGACAAAGCTGGTCATGGAAAGAGAGGAATCGAGGATAACGCCGAGGTTTTTGGCCGAGTCAGAGAGGGAGATGGGGGTGCTGTTGAGTTGAAGGTGGAGAGAGGAAGGGAGCTGGAAAAGTTTCTGGCGAGTGCCTACCAGCTTGGCTTCCATTTTGTCGTCGTTCAGTTTAAGTTTGTTTGGTGTCATCCAGTTTTTCACGTCTTCGTAGCAGTCAGCCGTGCGAGTCAGTAGTGACTGAGTGTTGTCGAGTTTGTCTTGTCTAGTAGTTGTGAGTCGTCAGCTTAGAGGTGGTGGTTTAAGTGGTGAGACTGGATGATGTTGGACAGGGGAGAGGTGTAGAGCGTGAAATGGACCGGGCCCAGGATGGACCCCTGTGGAACTCTGCAGGAGAGTGTGACTGGGTTGGAGGAGATGCCGTCGATGGTGATGGACTGCTGTCTGTCAGAGAGGTAGGAGAGAAACCAGGAGTGAGCAGTCAGTGATTCCAAAGGAATGGTGAAGGCGGTTGTTACGATTGTGGTTGTGTTGTCCTGTGAGAGCATGCATGTGTTAATCGTAGGAAACGATCCGATATTTATTTGAGCTGTCGTGGTTGCGAGTCACATACCTTTTCAGTAAGTTTCTTTATCGTTTGCACGGATTGTGGAGTTGGTTTTGTTATGATATGCTGAGTTTAGTCCGGAAGCTTCTAGCATAGTTGCACGGAGAAGAGCGGTTGATTTTTGGAATGCATAGTTTCACTGAGAATAGATTAGAACGTTCTAGCAAGGTTGCGCTGTCTAGTGACATTACATGTGACGTCAAATTTGTAGGTAGCATTTTGTAAAAGTTGTTTTCGGTACGCGTGAATTTAGCAGCCAGTCAGTATGATTTTTGAAAGATCGTGAAAGTTCTGGAAAATTCCGACTAGGTCGTGAACTGCCTACCATACTTTTGTGAGACGTCATTTTACTGGGATTTGGGGCTGAAATGAGCAGCCAAATTTTTGTAGCCTATTGTAGTTATTCTAGAAAATTCTTTCTTTATTAATATTTATGAGTTTCAGTTACGTGTTTCATTCTGATTGGTTGTGTTGTATGATTTTCTTGGATTATTCTGGAAATTGGTTGTACTATAAAAGATTGGTGCTGGGAAGCACGTATATACATTGTCTTGCATTGTCAGTTGTAGAGACACACAGTTTATCGTAGGTACGTGGCCCGTATAGGGTGTACATTGTGAGAGACGCAGCGTAACGGTGGTGTACGTTGTATGAGAAACTTTGTGTCGCCAGTGTGGACATTTGCAGAAGAGACATTGTATCAGTGTTGATGCATTTGGAAATGCATTGTGTGGAGATCGCATCGCTGAATTAAAATATTGTTGGAACTGTTACTCCTGTATTGTCTACATCCTTAAGCCACGTGTGACGGGTTGCAGCTGAATGAAGTTTATTTAAAAGAACCTTACGTGCATGCGTCTGGTGTGGTTATCATACTACGACTACGACTCAACACTTAACAGCGGTGGAGGAGGATAGAGTGGTCTATAGTGTCGAAGGCGGCAGAGAGGTCGAGTAGCGTAAGAAGGGAGATGTTGCCCGAGTCGGTGGAGAGAAGCAGGTCGTTTAGGATATGTAGAAGGGCTGTTTCAGTGCTGTGATGTTTGCGATAGGCAGACTGGAAGGGACTGAGGAGGTTGTTGTCGGCGAGGTTGAGCTGGTTGAGAACAACCTTCTCAAGAAGCTTGGACAGGAAAGAGATATTGGAGACTGGGCGATAGTTTTTGAGTTCATTTGGGTCGAGGTTGTGTTTTTTTTAGGAGAGGACGGACGATGGCGGACTTGAAGATATCGGGGATGAGTCGTTCTCTAGAGATGTGTTGATGTCGTCGGTAATGAAGGGCAGAAGTTTTGGAAGGCCGTCCCGATAGAGAGAAGCTGGGAGGGGATCTAGTTCGCAGGTTTTGAAATGCATGGAATTTATGGTCTTGAGGACTTCATCCTGAGAGACGGGGCGGAAGGACGAGAGGGGGGTGCCGGAAAATGGGGGGGTCGGGAGGGCAAGGCGGAGAAGGCAGAGTGTCGAGTGTGTTGCGCAGAGTTTGGATTTTGTCGGAAAAATAGGTGGAAAAAGGGGACGGGAGTTCTTCTTTGTTGTGTGTGTTGGGGAGAGGAGAGTCTTTAGAAGTGCCTAGGAGTGTGTTCATGGTGGCGTAGAGGGTTTTGGAAGAAGTGGATTCCAGGATTTTGTTTTGAAGATGTTTACGTTTGGAGTCGGAGATCATTCTGCAGACTTTTGATCTAGTTGTTTGGAAGATCTGTCTGTGAACGGTGAGGTCGGATGAGAGCCAGCGGCGTTTCGCTTGTCGGCGCTCGCGCTTGGCCTCAAGTATGTCATCAGTGAGCCAGGGGGAGGGGGGTCGGTTGGGTATGGAGCAGGTGGTGACAGGGGCATGGGTGTCTAGAAGTTTTCGAAGAGAGGAGTCGAAATGGGATGCAAGATCGGGAGAGGAGGCGGGGTCCAAGAGAAGGTCGACAGCATTGTCGAAGAAGCTCTCTCGGTTGACAGATTTTAGTTTGCGACAAGAGACAAGGAGCTTGGGTTTTTTCGGGGGAGGTAGGTTGAGGGAGACGAGAATAGCGAGGTGGTCAGAGGGAAGTACAGAGGTGGTGTCAGAGTCAAGAAAGAGTTGATCGGAGGTGCGGCTGATGATCTAGTCGAGGGTGTGGCCGAGTTGGTGGGTGGGTTTGGTGATGTGTTGCGTAAGATTGTGGTTTGAAAGTGATGTGCGAAGGCGTTTTGTGTCAGGGTGGTTGGGTTTGTCGAAATGGAAGTTAAAGTCGCCAAGAAGGATGTGTTTTCCGGGTCGTGTGGTGTAGTAGTCGAGGAGGAGGTCGAACTCTGTGAGGAACATGGAGTTTGTGAGTTTGTTTTGAGAGCTTGGAGGGGGGCGATAGATACATGAGAAGATGAGGGACTGGCTCCACCTGCACAGACGCTTCCACCTCGTGCCATCTCCCCTGTGCCCTTGTGGAAAAGCAGAGCAGACCGCAGAGCACAGCCTCCAGGACTGTGGGAACCACCAGCCGCTGAGGGAGGAGATATGGCCGAAGCCCGCCACTCTACAAGAGAAACTGGACGGGCCTGTGGAGGCGCTACAGAAGACCACAGATTTCATTTTGAGAGCCAAACTCCAAGTGTGACGGCGTTCGAGAAGAAGAAGAAGAAGAAGAAGAAGATGAGGGACTGGCCAGGGAGTGTTGCTACGGCCTCGACGGATTCAAAGGAGGGATGAGCAAAAGGGAGGGACTGAGAGAAGGAGAGGTGAGTGGAAAGACAGTCCCTGTAGATGATGGCAATGCCGCCCCCTCTGGAAGCATGTGGGAAGGAGGCCAGGCGGTAGCCACTCGGAGTGATGCTGGCGATGATGGGTTCATCGCCAGCTGAGCGGAGCCACGTTTCAGTGATCACGACAACATCTAGATCATTGTCTACAATGAAATCTGAAATCACGTCGGCTTTGCCATCTTTGCAGACAGACTGTGCATTGAACAGACACAGTTTTAGGTTGGATGAGGCAGATCAGGAAGAAGGAGAAGAAACGGACGAAGAAGAGGACGAAGGAGGAGGAGGGTGGGGAGGGGGAAGGGAGGATGGAGGGGGAAAGAGGAGGGAAGGGGGGAGGGGGGAGGAGGAAAAGACGGGGAACGAGAAACGGGCATGAAAGAGGATGCGAGAGGAGGGTGAGGGGGGGGGGGAGGGGAAAGGGGGAGGAAGGAGAGTAGGAAAAGATGAGGGAGGGGGAGGGTGAAGGGGAGGAGAAAGGGGGGGAGGGGATGAGGAGGAGAAAGCAGGCGAAGGAGAAGGGGGGGAGGGGAGGGAGGGGGAGGAGGGTGGGGGAAGAGGCGGCCAAGGAGAGCGGGGAGCGGTAGATGAGGAAGAGAGGAGAAGAAATGGGAGAAGGAAGGGATGGAGAGAAGACTAGGAGGCAGGTGGAGGCGGAAGGGCATAGGAAAAGGGAAAGAAGAGTGTGGTTGTGTGTGTGGTGGTGAGTCGTGCCTTCTGCCGATTCCACCCCTGCGGCCTCTCTTTCGCAGTCGGATGCCACGTAAGGCGTCTGCAACACTGTCGTAGGCACCGGCCGCGCAGTAGGTGGCGTAGCGACATAAAAATAGCAGTTGTTGGCATGTGTTTCTGATGAGCATGATTGTTTGTGAGGACAAGAAAAAGAAAGACGGGACGAGGGTGCAGTAGGGTGTGTGTGTGTATGTGTGTGTGTGTGTGTGCCGGTGTGTGTGTGAGCGGTGTGGTAGGGGAGTGACCTGAAATACGCAAGGGAGATCAAGTACAGTAGGTGTGTGTGTGTGTGTGTGTGTGTGTGTGTGTGTGTGTGTGTGTGTGTGTGTGTGTGTGTGTGTGTGTGTGTGTGTGTGTGTGTGTGTGTGTGTGTGCCGGTGTGTGTGTGTGAGTTTTGTGGGGTTGCGACGCTGATAATATGCCCAACCAACACTGAAAGGGCAGAAAGGATACAGGGGAAAAATTTACAAGCAGACAATCCTGGTCAGTCAGCGGCGAGATCGAAAGTGGGGAGGGCGAGATGTCGATCGGAGATGACAAATTTGAGGCAGCACATGTAAAACCTATAGGACGGTAGGAACACGAACAACAACCAAGCAACAGATGCGATCGTGGGTAGCGAACAGACTCACACAGTAAACACTTCACACACTAGCGCGCAACACATAAAATAGGGCAGCGAAAGGCCTGGCGAGCCGGCCTTGCTGCAGGGGAGGCAAAATGGCGACGTAAACAAAGTTCAAATGACAGACACTATTCAATGCGATACCACTTGAGCAGCAATCAGATCCGATGAAAAACAAGCATACAATCCTCATCAAGCACTCTTATGCGATACTCAGCAGACTTTCAGCACACGTAAACACAGTACATCCAACGAAAACAGCACTATAACACTGGGAGCACAGAACACGTGGGGGAGGCAAAATGGCGACGTAAACAAAGTTCAAACGACAGACACTATTCAATACGATACCACTCGAGCAGCAACCAGATCCGATGAAAAACAAGCATACAATCATCATCAGCGCACTCTTATGCGATACTCAGCAGACTTTCAGCACACGTAAACACAGTACATCCAACGAAAAAGCACTAAAACACTGGGAGCACAGAACACGTGGTCGGTCACCCAAACAAGATGGCGCCCTTTATCACAACTGAGCAGATCTTTAACCTGAGAGTTCTATGTGAGAGGTACCTCCAGCACCAGCAAGACCTCTATCATGTCTTTGTGGATTTTAAGAAAGCATTTGACAGGGTGTGGCATGCAGCCCTTTGGTCCACCATGAAGCTATACAACATCAATGCCAACCTGATCAGTCATAGCAAACCTTTACAACAAGGCCCCTAGCGCAGTCTGCTTCAACACCAAAATAGGAAACTGGTTTAGGACTACAGTTGGAGTCAGACAAGGGTGCTTGCTCTCACCTACTCTTTTCAACATCTTCCTGGAAAGAATCATGACAGACGCTCTGAAAGATCATGAAGGAACTGTCAGTATTGGAGGCAGAACAATCACGAACTTGCGGCTTTGCGGACGACATTGATGGCCTTGCAGGAACAGAGAAGGAGCTAGCTCAGGTGGTGGAAAAGCTGGACAGTACAGCCATTGCGTATGGGATAGAAATCAGTGCAGATAAGACTAAACTGATGACAAATAACACCAGTGGCATTGGCATTGACATCATGATTGGAAGCCAAAAACTGGAAACAGTTAATAAATTCAAATACTTAGGAGCCATTGTTTTATTGTGATCAAAACCATAAATACTGTCCAGGATTACGCAGACAACAACAGCACTGACAAGATTGAAGACCATATGGATGGACAGAAACATCACACTCTGCTCCAAGATCAGACTGATGCGCTCCTTAGTCATCTCAGTGTTCTTGTATGCCTGTGAGTCATGGACCCTCACAGCAGACCTTGAAAGGAGGATACAAGCCACTGAAATGAGATAATTTCAAAGGCTGCTTGGCATTTTATACAGAGATCACATCACGAACGAGGAAGTGGGAAGCAGAATCAGGCAAGCCATTGGGCCCTATGAAGACCTATTAGCCATTATGAAAAATCGCAAACTGAAGTGGTATGGGCATGTCATCAGGGCTTGCCAAAACAATTCTTCAAGGCACTGTGTAAGGAGGATGAAGGAGAGGAAGACAGAGGAAAAGATGGGAGGACAATATCTCAGAGTGGACAGGACTGAGGCTGGGCGATACGCTAAGAATGGCAGAGAACAGAGAGGAAAGGAGGGAGCTGGTTGCCAAGTCATCAGTGGTGCCCCAACGGTTGGCAAGACTACGGGATATAGATAGATAGATAGATAGATAGCGCTAGATTAGCTTGGTGCCTTGAGGCACTATCTGGCACTATAGAAGATCAAAAACGGGTGGTGGCATTATACAGGTGGTGGCCTTGACAGGTTTAACAGGTGCAGAGCTTACTTGGCGATAGCATGCTGCCGTTTGAAGGAAATCATGCGATCCAGAGTTCGCGCAACATTCAGGCTGCCACATTCTTTCCATCCTGCCAAAAAAGAAAAAGAAAAAAAGTAAATCAATATGAGAGACATCCAGACATCTGTAAGTATCACAGATGCACCCTACAGATAGACAAGAAAAAATTAATTTCTCCAACCTCTACACCATATTTCATCAGAAAAAAAATCATAACAAAAAAAAGAAACACTCACAAAAAGGACAAGCATAACAGAATTATGTTGTACTCATTTCAGGAGGGCGGAAAAGGTGGGGGTGCCCTGCTTCTTGCTCCCTTTACCATTTGACTCTCTGTTTCCTTGCCCTGCTGCCCACCCCTCTACCTCTCATTCCCACCCCTATTGCCTATATTGAGCCCATCCTGCCCTGCCCTGTTTGGTGACTCACCTCTTTGTTTATCAGAGTTGTTTACCTACAGGTTTGTCAGT
The DNA here is from genome assembly GCA_036245525.1 of Semisulcospira habei. Taxonomy (NCBI): domain Eukaryota; kingdom Metazoa; phylum Mollusca; class Gastropoda; family Semisulcospiridae; genus Semisulcospira; species Semisulcospira habei. The sequence goes on along the minus strand of BTPG01000002.1, from coordinate 135,231,048 downwards.
CACTTAACCCTTGTCATTCAGAATACACCAGTGTGTGAAATAGGTTTGACTAAAATAGTTCAAGGGTAGTGCCAGAATAGCTTGGCGCCTCTAGGCACCAAGCTATTCTGGCACCACCCTTGACGTGAACTAAAGCCATTGGTCTATATCCTTATCTGTAAGTACTATGTAGCTTGCATATGGCAGTGTACAAATTTGAAGTTTATAGCCTCAATATGATATGGGTTAATTAACTCCTCCTACTCTTCATGGCATGTATACATTTTCAGAGCCCCTAGGCAGGCATTGTCATGGAACCCCCAGGGAAAGAGGAAAAGAGGTAGGCCGAGAAACTCCTGGCGTCGAGACCTCCAAGCAGACATCAAGAGACTGGGAACCACCTGGAGTAGAATCGAAGGAGAAGCACAGGACAGGAGTTGCTGGAGGTCTCTCGTCGACGGCCTATACCCGGGTAGGGGTGACAGGCGTAAGTAAGTAAGTAAGTAACTCTTCATGGCAATCCTTAAAGATGCACAAACCCATAAACCGTCCTGTCTGCAAGAGGCACAGATTATCAAGAGCCCCTGCAGACCCAAGAGGACATATGCAAAGATGGCCTTTAGAGAACCTATACCGCATGTTGGCCTTCAAGTTAATGTTGGAAACAGAAACCTCTCATATCTGCAAGAGTCATACTTATGGGCCCCAGCCAGGTGTATACATTTTCAGAGCCCCTCAGGCTACATGGGTGCATGTGAATCACAGGAAAATCTATGCCTTTCGCTGCTACCTGTTAACCTTGTGTGAAGTCTAAAGGGAAGTACTCAGTGTTAAACATAAACAAACAATCATTCAATGGGAGGATGATACCACCTATGCCGCAAAACACTCCTGTCGACAAGAATCCCTTACAGAAAACAGTCTCATGAAACCGTATGGCCACAGGGGCAAATGAGAACCACAGGAGCCCATGATAATCTATGTCTCTTGCTGGTATATGTTGGTTTTGTTTATTAGTGGAGGTGAAAGGGGTTGTCTTAGACCTAAGCTGATCTTTCCATCTACAAGATCAAACTTAAGCTGAAGCAGCACAGAATTCCATGTAATCCTCAGTTCTGCCACAGAGACCCAAAAGAATTGTGTTTTCAGTGATTCACTACATGTTCATCAACAGGCCAAAGAATGTTGGGGTTTAGGTATGTGACTAAGTGGGCGACACACAATAAAATGCAGCATTGTGATGGCGCGTGATGACACCTGCTGACACTCACACAAACATGGAGGATATGCACGCCTGATACAAAAGAGCAGTTAACACATTTAGCACCCGAGTCCCTACAGCAGGAGATTGATTGACCATGATAATTCAAGGGTAGTGCCAGATTAACTTGCAGGCGCCAAGCTAATCTGGCACTACCCTTGAATTATCATGGTCAATCCATCTCCTGCAACTGGTACATAGTCATTAGGCAACATCTCCAAAATTTGAGAAATGCGACCTTGGGGCTAAAAGGGTTAACACCTGTTACACCGCAGGCCATGACTGACTTGTCAGCTGAACTATTGTGTTCCCATGGTGTTGATTCCTGTGATATTAAACAACAGCAAATTGTCCTTCTAAACAACAGATCAAACTAGACACACCTTTTGATTTCATTGAAAGCAGAATAATGCTTACAAAGGATCCTTAATACTCCCGGCCATGCATCAGTGCAACACAAATTGTTCATAAAGTTGGATTTTTGTTGTACGATCAGAGCCATCACACAATTGGCAACTTTCTAAAAAAACATCATGTAATTAGTAATAATTATACTAGATGCGTCCTCCGTTTTTACTGTTGTGTGATGAGTGAATGTTTGCTGTTTCAACCTGTAGTATGTGTTTTATTGCGATGTTTGTATAATCTTTGAACTATTTTTAGTCAAACTTATTTCACACACTGGTGTATTCCAAATGATAAGGGTTAACATACATAAATATTACAACATAGCAATTATTAAACATGAAAAGAAACTTGTGCGACTTCAGGCAGTGTTCTAAGTTTTTTTTATTGTTTTAACAGATGAACCCCTGGACCAGGTTAGCGCCCTGCCCCTCCAAAGTTCTGGCTAGGGGTCTGGTACTTTCCTTTCCAAGCGTGTTCCTTTCCTTTATGGGTTGTTCTCTGCAGTTTACATGCTTGGTATCACTTTTTTGGCCTGGATATGTTAACTCATTCAGCCCGACGGCCGTATTCCCAAATTTTGGAGGTGTCATCTAATGACTATGCACCAGTTGCAGGAGATGGATCGACCATGATAATTCAAGGGCAGTGCCAGATTAGCTTGGTGCCGACAGGCGCCAAGCTAATCTTGCACTACCCTTGAATTATCATGGTCGACCCATGTCCTGCTGTAGTGCGTCAGGGTTGAATGGGTTAATCATTTTGATCTCAAGACAACTAAATTTTTCACATCTTCACAATCATTTACATTGCTACTTATCAACAAATCCAAAGCCAACAGATGCACAGTCTAATCTGACACATGACAAACTGTTGTGCATCTTTGTGTAGTCTAGAATTAATGAATCAATTAATCTTTATTTTACAATGGTAAAGATATTAACGCAGTCAGTGACTATGTCATTTTTCGTACCTGCCGTTGCTACAACTAAGACTAACTAAGTACAAAATATACATAAAAAAAGAGACATCAAAGCACAATAATACAAAATAGATATTCCACTAAACACAAACACGCACATACGCCGAGCACAAATGCACTCACGCATCCACACACACACACACACACACACACACACACACACACACATACACACATGCACACACACACACATACACATGATTGTTAGAATATACACATACATTCGTGTGTCTACGAATAACTAGATATTATTATTTGAGTAATGTCAGATACCTATAAAGACTTGCCTTAAAACGAGATAATGTCGGAGTGGCTTTAACGTGATGTGGGAGTGAGTTCCACAGTGTGGAACCCGCAAATGACAAAGTAGATTTAAATATATCTATTCGGGGTTTTGGAACAATATAAAGACCCCTCATGTTCCCATAGCAGGAATCTGATTTTTTAAACAACTCTGTTAGATATTCTGGAGCGCTATGGTTCCACACTTTAAACATCAGTACCCCTTTGTTATATTTAAAATGATTTTGAAGGGGCAGGAATCCAGCTTTACTGAGTTTTTCCTCGGTCATCAAGTGCGGGTCAGGAAGAATTAATTTTGCCATTCTCCTATGTAAAGAATTTAGTCTTTTTAAGTGGACATCACTGCAACAATCCCACACTGTCGATGCGCAGTTTATATGTGACATGATGTGTGCACTACTGAACAATTTTCTGGTTTCACTATCTGTGTAATACTTTAATTTTGATAACATAAAGACATTTCTAGAGACCGTTTTACAGACATTGTCAATGTGCATCTGCCAATTAGAATAACGTTGCAACCTGCATGATCACTTGTATTTAACCCTTAAGCTGTCGGTAGCACATTTTGTTGAGAGTGTTCCTGCAAGCCATGACATCCTACAGCAGGACATGAACCTACTAGGATAGGTGAAGGTGCCAAGCTAAGCAGGCATAACACTGAACTGTCATAGTTGACCACTGCAATTGGTAAACTGTCCTGACAAAATAACTTTCCATTGCTAAACTTGTAAATCTTGTCACGGGGTCGAATGGTTTCCAACAAAAATTGCTGGTAAGTCTTACCCACTCCATCTCCCTCAGCTTCCCACTGCTTGTACAGTGAAGCACTGTAGTCCACCAAACTCATTTCTGTTCTCATTGCTCTCACTCGTCCGATCAGGCCAGCCGAATGCCAGGTGGTTCCACAGGTAAGGCTGTAAACAGAAATTTGTTAACACATTCTACGGACCAAAATCCCCAAATTTTGAAGTCACCCTCTGAAGGACTGTATTTCAATTCTAGAGACAGATCGAGCATGATAGTTCAAGTATGGTGCCAGAATAGCTTGGCGCCTATGGGCGCCAAACTATTCTGACACCACCCTTAAACTATCATGCTCGATCCATGTCTTGCTGAGGCATGTCGGGACTGATTGAGTTAAAAGTTACAAACATAGCACAAAACTGACACACAAGCAAGCACAATAAATAACTGTATACTGGGACAATTTACAGACTAATACTGGTATTTATATGACACAATGCCGAATCAAATCAGACTAATCCCCTGGCGCTTGCACACACCGACACTGTTCCCAGCACCAGTGGCTATAGAACATACAACAGTGCCTTTAGGGGATTAAGTTAAAAAAAAATTACAACTGCACATTAAGTTTAACCCATTTAGCGCAGCTAATGCACTACACCAGGAGATGGACCAACCATGAAAACTCAAGGGTAGTGCCAGAATAGCCTGACAGTGCCAAGCTAATCTGGCACCACCCTTGAAATGTCATGGTCGATCTATCGCCTGCAACTGGTACGTAGTCGTTAGGCTACACCTCCAACATTTGGGAAATATGGCCTGGGGTTAACTGGGTTAACTGACACACTGACGGTATGTGCCCAGCGTGTGCCGGTTTTCCGCACAATTGTGTTTTCTTCATTTTTTTTCATCTGCCTGTGATTTTTGCTGATGGGAAGGTGTAGGTAACTGATGATACTAAAGGATGGTCATCATGCCTGGTGTTAGATAATAATGCAGCTGCCCCCCTAAATTACTCCAACTGACCCCTTGTGGAGCTTAACCCTTTTAGCCCCACAGGTGCATTTCCCAAAATTTTGATGTGTTACTTAACAACTATGTACCAGTTGCAGGAGGTGGATTGAACATGATAAATCAAGGGTTGTTCCAGATCACCTTGGCGCCTGAAGGCGCCAAGCTGATCTGGCACTACCCTTAAATTATCATGGTCAATCAATCACCTGCTGTAGGCTGTAAAAAGGGTTAACACTTTGGTTGTCGGTGATTCACGACTAAAACCGCTTCCGACAGCGAAAGGATAAAGGTTAGGCAGGCAGCTGCTTACTTACTTACTTACGCCTGTCACCCCTACCCGGGTATAGGCCATCGACGAGAGACCTCCAGCAACTCCTGTCCTGTGCTTCTCCTTCGATTCTACTCCAGGTGGTTCCCAGTCTCTTGATGTCTGCTTGGAGGTCTGGACGCCAGGAGTTTCTCGGCCTACCTCTTTTCCTCTTTCCCTGTGGGTTCCATGACAATGCCTGCCTAGTGATACTGGAAGCTGGCTTTCTCAGACTGTGACCGATCCATCCCCATCTTCTTCGCCCAATTTCATTCTCTGCTGTTATCTGCTCTGTTCTCTCCCAGAGTCTGACGTTGCTGATCTTCTCTGGCCAGTGGATTTTCAAAATTCTTCTAAGGCAACTGTTCATGAAGGTCTGTACTCTGTTGACTGTGGTTTTTGTCAATCTCCAAGTCTCTGCTCCATATAAGAGAACTGCTTTTACATTGGAGTTGAAAATCCGGACTTTGGTGTGTTGTGACAGCTCTCTGGAGCTCCACACTTTTTTCAACTGGAGAAAGGCTGCTCTGGCTTTACCGATTTGTGCTCTGACATCTGCATCAGTGCCGCCTTTTTTGTCTATGATGCTCCCGAGATAGGTGAAGGACTCCACCTCCTCCAACGGGGTGCCAGCAAGCAAGACTGGTTCTTCCCTGGTTGCGTTCAGCCTCATTGTCTTTGTTTTCTGTTTGTGAATGGTGAGGCCCACTTGGGACGAGATGTCAGCAAGCCTCGTGGTCTTGTCCTGCATTTGTTGATGAGTGTGGGACAGTAATGCCAAGTCGTCTGCAAAATCGAGGTCATCAAGCTGTGTCCACAGTGTCCACTGTATTCCACTTCGTCTGTGCTCTGTGGTCATCTTCATGACCCAGTCTATGGCCAGTAGGAAGAGGAACGGAGACAGCAGACACCCCTGCCTGACACCGGTTCTGACCTGGAGCTCCCTGGTGAACTGCCCTTCGTGGATCACGCGACATGTCATGCCATCGTAGCTGCTCTTGATCAGGCGGACGAGCTTTGTGGGTACACCGTAGTGTCGTAGGAGTTTCCACAGAGTCTCTCGGTCCACACTGTCAAATGCTTTCTCATAATCCACAAAGTTGACGTACAGCGGGGAGCTCCACTCCAGAGACTGTTCCACGATGATGCAGAGAGTGGCGATCTGGTCTGTACATGATCGGTTCTTCCTGAATCCTGCTTGCTGGTCTCTCAGCTGGGGGTCAACGGAGCTCTTCATTCTCTCCAGGATGATCCTGTTGAAGACCTTTCCTGGTACTGACAGCAAGGTGATTCCTCTGTAGTTGGAACACTTGCTGAGGTCGCCTTTCTTGGGAAGCTTGATTAGGTACCCCTCCTTCCAGTCAGCCGGCATCACCTCCTCTTCCCAGATCTTTCCAAACAGTAGGTACAGCATCTCCACTGTTGTCTCTAGGTCTGCTTTCAGAGACTCCGCTGGGATGCCATCTGGGCCTGCTGCTTTGCCGTTCTTCAAGAGTGCCACTGCTCTTCTGATCTCTTCCCGGCTGGGTCTGTCACAGCTGATGGGTAGGTCGGTCTCTGCCGGCTGGATGTCTGGGGGGGTCGGGTGGGCTAGGTCTGTTCAGTAACTCTTCAAAATACTCGGCCCATCTGTCGAGTTGGTCTGCTCTGTCTGCAATAGGCTTGCCTTCTTTGTCTTTTACTGGTCTTTCTGTATGGCCATACTTGCCTGACAATCTTCTGGTAATGTCGTAGAGCTGTTTCATGTTGCCGCTGCCTGCTGCCTTTTCTGCCTCTGCTGCCAGGCTGTCTGTGTAGGCCCTCTTGTCTGCCCTGATACTACTCTTCACCTCGCGGTTGGCTTCCGAGTATTCCCCCTGTGCCCTTACTTTGGCTGCTCTCGTGCGACTGTTGTTGACAGCTGCTTTCTTCTGCTTCCTCACTTCTATCTTCTTCAAGGTCTGTGCCGACAGCCAGTCCTTGTGATGGTGTTTCCTGAACCCTACAGTGTCTTTGCAGGTTGATTTCAGCGCCTCTCTAACTGCCTTCCACTGCTGCTCTGTGGTGACCGCCTCCTCTTCATTTACTAGCTCCTGTAGCGCTTGAAACCGGTTGGACAGCACCAGTTTGAACTCTTCTCTAACTCCAGTTTCTCTCAGGAGGCCTACATTATAGCGCTGTCTTCTTGTTGTCTCTGTGTGGCTTTTCTTTAGCTTGAGCTTCATTCTTAAGGTAAGCAGATGGTGGTCTGAGGCGACATCTGCTCCCCTCCTCACTCGAACATGTTGAAGGGATCTTCTAAATTTCTTGCTAATGCAGATATGGTCTATTTGGTTCTCTGTTGTATGGTCAGGTGAGACCCAAGTTGCTTTGTGTATTCTTCTGTGTGGGAAGATGCTGCCTCCAATGACAAGTCGGTTTAGAGCACAAAAGTCTACAAACCTCTCCCCGTTCTCACTCATCTCCGAGCCTAGTCCCTGTCTCCCCATCACCTCTTCGTATCCGGTGTTGTCCTCCCCTATTTTGGCATTAAAATCGCCCATGACGATGGTGATGTCTCGCTCCACACATTTGTCCACGGCACTCTGGAGTCGGTCGTAGAACTCTTGTTTCTCTTCCTCATCACTGTCATTAGTGGGCGCATAACACTGGATGACATTCAGCTTGAGCTTTTTCTTGGTTCTAAAGGCTGCTGTGATAATTCTTGGCCCAAGAGGTTCCCAGCCCATCAGCGCTCTCTGTGCCACTGGTGACAGCATGAATGCTACACCTTCTGTATGGGGGGCATTCTCCTCTTTAAGGCCTGAATACAGAATCATCTCCCCACTTAACAGCCTTTTCTGGCCAGACTGCGTCCATCTGGCTTCACTGATACCTAGCAAGGAAAGGTTGTACTTTTGCATTTCCGCTGCTATCTGGGCGGCCTTGCCGCTCTGGTACATGGTCTTGACGTTCCATGTGCCCATGGTTGTATCCCTGGATAGAGAGAGGCGGCTCGGTCCTGTGGCTTCCGAAGACTTCCGGCTTTCACCACAGGACGTCATAAGTCTTCTGGTAGAAGAACCTTCCTCCTCCAGAAAAGGAATTACTGTTAGTCTTTTCGTCGGCGTTTTTGTAGCTATTTCCTTTTTTGCAGGGTGGGGAAGCTACCCCCACGCCCAACCCCCTTACTAGGAGGACCAGGGGTTTTCTGTCGGGGTCACCTTCCCTTAGACCATGTTGGTTCACGGCACCTTATTTCATTCGGTGCACCCCTCTCATGAGGGACCCCCTATCCACCACCCAGGGGACGCGCCTCAACGCCATATGGTCCCAGCGCGAGGGCAGGCAGCTGCACTTCTGTACAACACCCTGCATCTTCTTCTGTGGAACATGGACATGAACGCGACTGGCAAGAGGAATCGATCCTCATAACCCCATTCCTTTGCAGGGGTTCAAGAGGATCAATGCCTGTCGCAGATAGGTCAGCCAATGCTTCCCAGTAAGGGCGGTTCCGACATAACATCCAACCATACACAACAATACCATCACCCACCCAACCAACCCCCACACCCACCCCTCACCACCCCTAACAACACCCCAAACGCCCACCCGACACAACACCCACACCCACCCACAACACACCCACCAACACCACCAACCCCACAACCCACCAACACACCACCCCAACCACACAACCCACACCACCCCCACCCACACCCAACCACCCCCCACCCAACACCCCACCACAACCCCACCCCCCACCAACACCAACCACCCCAACCCCACCACCCCCAACCACAACCACCCAACCCACCCCCCACACCACACCCCACCAACCCACCAACCCACCCCACACCACCCAACACCCCAACACCCACCAACCACACACCCACCCACAACCCCACCAACCCACAACCACCCCCACACAACCCCACCACCCCACCCACCCCCCCACCCACCAAACCCACACCACCCCACCCACACAACCCCACCCCCACCACACCCAACCCCCCAACACCACACCCACCCACACCCCCACCAACCACACCCCCCCACCACACACCCCACACCCACCACCCCACAACCACACCACCAACAACAACACCCACCCACACAACCCCACAACCACCCACACCACCCACCCCCACCCCCCACCCCACCCAACACCCACCACCACCACACCCCCACAACCCACCCCAACACCCCCACCCAACCAACACCACCCCAACACCCACACCCACCACCCACAACACACCACCCCCCACCACCCCACCCCACCCAACCCACAACACCACCCACCCCCCCACCACCACCCCCAACCACCCCACACCACAACCCCACCCCACCCACACCAACCCACCCCACCACCCCCACCCAACACCCCCACCCACAAACACCACACCCCCCACCAACCCCCACCCCACACACCCACCACCCACCCCCCACAACCCACCACACAACCCCACCACAACACCCCCCAACCACCCACACCACCCCACAACACCCCACCCCCACAACCACCCACCCCCACACCAAACCCCACACCCCACCACACAACCCAACACACAACCCCCCAACACCACACACCAACCCCACCCACCCACACCCCACCCACAACCACACCCCCACCCAACCCACCCCACCACACCCACACCCCACCCACCACCCCCACCCACACCCCCCACAACCACACCCACCACACACCACCCACACCAACCAACACCAAACACCCCACACACCCCAACACCACCACCCACACCCACCCCACACCAACACCCCAACCCAACCACCCAACACACCCCCACACAACACCCACCACACCCCCCACACCACACCAACCCCCAACCACCCCCAACCCCCACCACCCACCCCACCCCACAACACCACCACACACCCACAACCACCCACCCCACCACCCCCCAACACCACAAACCCACCCACACCAACCACACCCCCAACCCAACAACCACCAAACACCACACACCCCCCACCACACCCAACCCCCCCACCAACACCCCCACCACACAACCACACACCCCAACACCACACCCAACACACCCCCACCCAACCACCCCACACCCCCCACCCAACACACCCCCACAACACCCCACACCACCCCCCACCCCAACACCAACCACCCACCCCACACCCAACCCACCCACAACCACACCAACACCCCCACCACCCCCACAACCACACCCCACAACCCACCCCACACCACCCCAACCCACAACCACCAACACCCCACACCACCCAACAACACACCAACCACCCACCCCCACACCAACACCCACCCAACCACCCACCACCCCACCACCCACCCACCCCCCCCCCAACACACCACCCACAACCACCACAACCCCCACCCCACACCCACCCCCACACCCAACCACCCACCCCCCACACACCACCCACACCCACCCCAACCCACACAACACCACCCCCAACCCACCAACCACCCCACAACCCCCACCCCCCAACCCACACCCAACCACCCCCACCCAACACCCCCACCACAAACCACAACCCCACACCACACCCCCACCCCACCCCCCACCACCCCAACAACCCCCACCCCACCACACACCACCCCAACCCCACACCACCCACCCCACACACCACAACCACACCCCCACCCACCCACCAACACCCCCACCACCACCCAACCCCACCACCACACACAACACCCCACCCACCACAACCACACCCACAACCCAACACCAACCCCCACCAACCCACCCCACCACCACCCACCCCACCCACCCCAACCCACCACCCCCAACACCCACCACCCCCCCAACAACCCCACCACCACACCACCCAACACACAACCCACCCCCCCCACACACCCAACCACACCCACCACACCCCCACCCCACCCACCACCAACACCCCACCACCAACCCCAACACCCAACCACCCACCCCAACACAAACCCACACAACCACCACCACACCCACACCAACCCACCACCCCAACACCACCACAACACCCACCCCACCACACCCCCACCACCACAACCACACCCCCCACACCACCCACACCACACCACCAAACCACCCCCAACCCACCCCACACCCACCACACCCCCCCACACCACCCACCACCCCACCACCACAACCCCACCACACCACACCCCCACACCCCCACAACCCACCCAACACCACCCACAACCCACCCCCCACCCCCCACCACCACACCCCACCCAACCCCACCCCAACACACCCCACCCACCACACCACCCCCCACACCCCCACCCACCCCCCACAACCCCACCCCCACCACCCCCCACCACACCCCCCCACCCACACCACCACACCCCAACACCCCACCCCAACCACACACAACACACACCCACACCCACCCCACACCCAACCCACCACCAACCCCACCCACCACACCCCACCCCACCAACCACACCCACACCCACCCCCCACCCCACACCACACCCACACCACCCCACCACCAACAACCCACCCACCACACCACACCCCCACCACCCACACCACAACCACCCACAAACCCACCCCCACCCCACACCCACCACCCCACCCCACCCCACCCCCCCCACCACCCACCACACCCCCCAACCACCCCACCCCCCACACCAACACCCACACCCACACCCACCACACACCCAACACACCCACCACCACACCCACCACCCACACACCCCACACCACACCCCCCACAACCCACCACCCCCAACCCCCCACACAACCACCACACACCCCCACCCAACCACCACACCCACAACCCCCACACCACCCAACACACCACACCCCCAACCCCACCACACCCCAACCCCCCCAACCCACCCCACCCCCACCCCCCACCCACCCCACCCCACACACCCCCACCCACACCCACACCCCCCACCCCCACCCCCACACCAACCACAAACCCACCACCCACACCCCCCACACCCACCACACCCACCACAACACCCACCACAACCCCACCACCCCAACCCCACACCACACCCCCCACCCCAACACCACCCCCCCACCCACCCACACCACCACAACCCCCAACCCACCCACCCCCCACACCCCCACCCCCACCCAACCCCACACCAACACCCCCACCCACCACCCCCCCACACCCCCCCACACCCACCCCAACCACCCAACCACCCACCCCCACCCCCAACACCACCCCAACACCACCCCACCCCACCCCCACACACCCCACCACCCACACCCCCCCCCAACACCCACCCCCCACACCACCCCACCACACCCCCCACCCACACCACCCCACCCCCCACACCCCACCACACCACCACAACCCCAACACACCACCCCACCCACCACCACCCCACCCCCACAACCCACACCCACCACACCACCCACCACCCCACCCCCACCCCCCACACACCCACCCCAAAACCACACCCCCACCACACACCCCACACCACCACACCCCCACCACACCACCACCCAACCAACCCCCCCCACCAACACCCCCACACCCCCACAACACACCCACACCAACCCCCCACCCACACACCACCACCCCCACCCACCACACACCCACCCCACCCCAACCACCCCCCCCCACACCCCACCCACCACACCCCCACCACCCACACCCCCACACCCACCCCAACACCCCACCACACCCACCCCACCCACAACACCACCCACCCCCACACCACACCCCACAACACCCACCCCCCACCCCCACCCAACCCCCCCCCCACCACACCCACCCCCACCACACCCACCACCACACCCAACCCCCCCACCCCCCCACCCCAACCACCACCCCACCCACCCCACCAACCACCCCCACCCACCAACCCACCCACCACACCACACCCACCCCCCACCCCCCACACCACAACCCACACCACCCACACCCACCACCCCCACACCACCCCACCAAAACCAACACCCACACCCCACCACACCCCCAACCACCCCCCACCCAACACCCACCACACCCCACCACCCCACCAACCAACCACCACACCCACAACCCACCCACACCCCACACCACCACAACCCCCCACCCCACCCACAACCACCACCCACCACACCACACCCACCACCCCAACACCCACCCACCACCACCCCACACCCACACAACCCACCACCACCCACCCACCCCCCCACCCCACCCCCCACCCCAACCCCACCCCCCCCACACCACCCACCACCCCACCCCCCCCCACCACCAACCACCCCCCCCACCCCCACCCCCCACCACCCCCCCCACCACCCCACACCCCCCACCCACCCCCACACACCCCACCCACCCACACCCCACCCCACCAACCCCACCACCACACCCCCACACCCCACCACCCACCCCACCCCCCCCACCCCCCCCACCACCCCCCACCCCACCACACCACACCCCCCACACCCCAACCACACCCACCAACAACCACCCACCCACCCACACCCAACACCCCACAACCACCACACCACCCCCCAACCACCCCACCCACACACCCCACACACCCACCCCACCACCCCCCACCCACCCCACCCACCCAACCACCCAACCACCCCCACACCCAACCCACCCCAACCCACCACACCCCACCCCACCACCCCCACACCCACACCCCACCCACCACCCCACACAACCCCACCCCCACCCCCACCCCCCACACCCAACACCACCCCCCCCACACCCACCCCACCCCACACCCCCCCCACACCCCCACCCCAACACCCACCCCCACCACCCACCACCCCCCACCACCCCCACCCCCCCAACCCCCCACACCACACCCCACACCCACCCACACCCCACCCACCCCCCACCCACCCCACACCACACCCCCACCCCCAACCCCACCAACACCCCCCACACACCACCCCACCCACCACACCCCACACCCACACCACCCCCCCCCCCCCCCCCCCCCACCACCCCACCACCCACACAACAAAAATATACTCACTCTAACCCCACAAACACACACCCCCCCCCCCCCCCCCCCCCCCCACACCCCACACATACCCCAAACCACCCCCCAATATCACCCCCCCCACACCTCCCCCAATAACACACTACACCATCACAACATATCTACCCCCCACCAACCACACACACACAAATCATCCACCATAACTCCACATATACACACACCACAACCCCCCCCACCCACCACCCCCCCCTACACTAAATACAACCAAAACCCACACTACCCTAATCACACACCCCCCAATCCACACACCCAACCCCAAATAAACCCCAACCCCCCCCCAACACCTCGTCCCCACCATATCCACCCCAACCCCACACCACCCCCCACCCAACCCCCCCCCCCCCCCCACAAACCCATCCCCCCCCCCCCAACCAAAAAACCCCCCCAAATTTTCCCACAAATCCTTCCAATCCCATTTTTGTGATAGTATTCCCTCTCCCCCCCCCCCCTGTATGTCTCTCTCAGCTCTAACTCCCTGTAGCACACTAAAACCTATACACCATAAATCCCTACTACGGCACAACATAAATCACCCTTCACGTATACCAACCCCCCCTCACTTACCATCGCAAAACACCACTATCCCCATTCGCCCCACTCACACCACATATTAATATATACTAGATCCCATATAATCTCAACGCTCCCCCCCCCCCCCCCCCATTTGTTTGTCTTAAGTGACTCCCCCACCCTCCCGCCCCCTCCCACCTCCCCCCCCCAGCCTGCTTATACACTCCGCCCCACTAGTATGAAATACCCCGTTTTATGTACTCTATACTCTCTCTATGCGTACTGTGCTCCCCTCCCAGAGCTCCTCCCCTACGCCTCCCTGTTTGTTCACACAATTTGACATGCGCTCAATATTATAACGTTCCCATCCGTAGCGCTGACATTGCGCGCATAGACCTCACGCAAACCGCTCTCTCCCCGTGTAGGCACACATTGCCCCCCCCCCCACCCCCCCCCCCCCCCCCCCCCCCCCCCCCCCCCCCCCCCCCACCCCCCCCCCCCCCCCCCCCCCCCCCCCCCCCCCTTGCCAAAAAGAGTATATACAATTGGATCCTAATCATACCAGACAGCAGAGGCAAACTGTAGGCTTATGTAAATACCATTTATGAAAAATCATGCAATTATTAATGAGAAGATTGCTTTTTCATAAAAGATTCAATTGTTTTAAGAATAATCCCAAATAATTGCATTAAAACATGTAATTTTTTTTCAAATGTATTTAATTATCACTCAAAAAGTTGATGAGGTGCAATGCTGGTTAACGAACTCAATGTCTTCCTTTAATCAACATATGCAAAACATCTAGTAAAAATAAGAAAAATTGCAGACTCCAGCATGGATCAACCGTTTTTTGTTAAATGGACATTTTCTTGCCAATCTGCATCTTAATAAAAAATCAAACAAGAAAGGCAAAGCCCTTATGGCTCACGTGTATAACCAATGCACACGTGTGTCTTCTATGACAATAAGTAAAGGGCTGGCTTCTGTACCAGCGAAATCCAATTTTCTTAAAATGTAAGCATTTTTCACACATTTGTCAAACCCCCTTGACCTTTGCGATGAGTTGACTAAATTAGTATGCACAGAAATGTCTTGCATCAGCAAACTTTATGCCAAACTTGACTGACAAGTTTGCAAGAACTTTGATAAAAACTACAATACTAACAAAAAATGGCATTTCTCACACATTTACTGACCTATTGTAACCTTGACCTTTCCGAGGGGGGCATCCAAATTAGTATGCATAGATAGGTCTTATCATCAGGTATCTGCGTACCAAGTTTGGGTATGAAGTTGAAAATAGTATATGAGAAAAAAACTATTTTTTTCCAAATTTGGCTTTAAACATATTTTGGGATCATTCCATGACCCTTGATTTTTGTGATGGGTCAACTAAATACGTATGCATATAAAGGTCTTATCATCAGCTACCTTTGAGCCAAATTTTATTGAAAACTTTACAAATATGTTGATAAAAACTACAATTCTATCAACAATTTGGCATTTTACACACATTTGCTGACCTCTTGTGACCCCTGACCTGTCCAGTAAAATGTGAAAAATCTACTAGTAGGTGTCTTTAAATGTAACATTGCCTTATATTTGGGTCCCTCAATACATTTGTGAAGCCAGTGACTTCACTGTGCACCATAGTGATACAAGATTGTCTACCTAAACATAACTGGCCTTGACACCCGGTAGTTAGGATCATTATGTACACACAGGTAAGTTTACAAGTCTGTCATGTTATCTCCATTAGTGATATACCATCCAGGACCAAACCGGATTGCTCTTGGCGTTACTGGAATAAAACGATTTTATCAGTAAGACTAAGACCTCACCGACATTTGTTTAAAACAAGTCCATGGTTTGTGTGAACAGTGGTGCTGTATTAAAAGCACAGCATTACTCCAACACTAACAAACTGCTTGAATAATAATACAGCATCAATTTATTTAATATAGCATCATGTGAGAAGCTTCAGTCATACCAAAAAATAGCTTACTGCTGGCTGCCTATACTAATTGGAGATGAGCTGCATTGTTAGATTTTGCATAAAGCCACATATATGTATCCATATGCAGCATGTCTCATTTGTTTTAACCCATTTAATCCAACAGCCACATTTCCCAGATTTGGGCGGTGTCGCCCAACAAACATGTACCAGTTGCAGGATATCGATTGACCATGATGATTCAAGGGCAAAGCAGTCTTAAAATGTACCTTTTCCTCAAAGCTGATGCATCTATCCCTCTGTCTTTCAAAGCTGGCAGTTACTCTTTAATCCTTATCATTCGGAATACACCAGTGTGTGAAATAAGTTTGACTAAAATAGTTCAATGGTAGTGCCAGGATAGCTTGGCACCTCTAGGCACCAAGCTATTCTGGCACTACCCTTAAACTAAAGCCATATGTCTAGATATCCTTATCTGTAAGTACAATAATGTAGCTTGCATATTATGGCAGTGTACAAATCTTAAGCTTTTAGCCTCAGTATATGGGTTAATCATTTTTAATCACCACATACTGTCAAGTCAGCGTTAAGCTCCCCCTTAGTCCTCAGTTGTGTTTTGGCGTCTCGTTTTTTGTGTCTCTTAGGTTTTAAGCGCATGACAACTGCTGGGTTACAGCGCTATATAAATGCTATTATTATTATTATTATCAGCTGAGCTAATCTGGCTCTACCCTTGAGTTATCATGGTTGATCCATCTCCTGCTATAGTGCACCTGGGCACTTGACATACAAATCACAACACACACCAAAAAGATATCTCATCAGTATTTTAATGTATCATTATCATCATTATCAAAACCAACATCTTCTGTTGGCCCAACACATCAAGGCTTCCTTAAAAGGGTCTAGATCTCAAACAAGCTTATAAACCACGATCACATTACCAATGCAGTTTAAAAGTGTGGCAGCTGGTACACTGTTGGTGTGCGCATAGTCTCAGAGATATAAATACTGATTGATTGATTGATTGTACATTGCTTAACGTCCCGACAGCAACAAGGCTTTCTCAGGACGTGCCTGCACTGCTTGTGAAAAAAAAAAACTAAACAGAACATTGAATGTATGTCACCAGCCGGTCAAATACATTAAATAAACCTAACACATGAGGCCTAAATAAAGCTAAGACCATTTAGCAACACACATCCAATATCAAGAGCTACAGGCAGTGCAGACAGTAGGGAGAATTTTAAAAAGGCAAATACAGGTGAATGGACAAAGGGTAGACAGAAACACATGCCCCAGAATAGAGAAAAACCCACCCTGTGGGGCTGACCAGGGTGACCCTGGGAACTAAAAAATACCTAACCCCACCCAAGTCCCCCAGGGCAGACCCGGGTGGGGTTATAAATACTGAGCGGATTAAAGCATCATTAACACAATGACTGAGTTAACCCCCTTGATTATATCTTTTTTGGCCCTCCATATCTATGTCTCCCGCACAGAGTAAATACCATTGGAAGTTACCCCTAAATCATCATTATTTAAACAGCCACATTTTTATGAAAATCAAAAATAATACTTGAGGGGTTAACTCAGTCATTGTGTTAATAATACTTCAATCCGCTCAGTATTTATATCTCTCTTAATTAGCTCATATATCTACTGTCGCAATGTTACTATGTACGTAAACACAGCCCGTCGCCAGCTGACTCTAGGTACGACGCGTCAGAATAAAATATGCACAACAGTTACAAAATATGATCACGTCGCAATGTTTTGACAACGTTGCTCAAAACCTTTTCAAATCCTTTAGCTGCTAGATCGATGTACCACACCTGAGTCGATATTCACACAATTTATTTTTGACCTTAAGAAAATGCACATCGAAAAAATCATGCCGAAAATATGACCCCCCACAAATGTAAATTGGTTTTAAGATTGAATGGGAATAAAACCCCCATTAGCTACCGCACACAGAGAGAGAGAAAGACCCGCTTTGACAACACAGACATAAACTCCACTCATGTGAAACTTACACGTTTTAAATCAGCTTCTTTTCAAGCCAGCTCACCTGTTTACCTTTGTGGTGTCTAATGTCGCCACGCGCCGGCACAGTAGCGCGCCACTGTTCAACTCACTGTGAGACCTAACACTCTATGTGAAGCCGGCTCTACAGCTCTGAAAAGGCTATTTGCTGAGAGGTGTCATACACTCAAGAAGACAGCATGTTTCGAAATTGACTTCATATTTACTCAATGACTGGTTCCCGAGAAATCAAACGGTGGCCTATACTCTGCACTATACAGGGAGCTGGAAAAACAGTTGTATAAGAAACTAACAA